>JADRCH010006381.1:50762-91236 GCA_019843965.1 Rhynchomys soricoides
AACGTGTGTAAAAAATAAAGTGAGACCTAGACGGAACTTTGCCTAGCTTCCCTCCTCTCTCTTGCCCATTTTTCTTTTCAGGCTTAGTCCTCCTCAATCCTCATGAATAACTAAGTCCTGCAGGTCGGGACACCTAAGGAGTCTGTCCAGGCAATCCACTATGATCTCTATAAGGCAAGGAATAGTACATGTTTTTAAATGAGGCTATATTTGCATAAATAATTCCAAAATTTGAGAATTAGCAATATCTTAAAAAGGAACAATTTCAAGCAATTGTGAACCCTGAGCTATATATTGGCTATCAGTATACAAATTAAAAGCTGGAATTTTTCAACATTTCAAAAATAGTGGCTACAACACATAATTCAATAACATGCTGAAGTTCACTCAAAGAGAATGAACATGTGATCCAATTACATATGCTCCTTTCCCATTAGATGCGCAATCTGTAAATACAGTAAATACATTTTCTATGGGCTACATGTGTAAGTACAGGAAATACAAAAGCATGCATAGAGGAAACCTGTAACAACCTGTCTTTTGGATAATTATTATCAATTTTGCTTAAAATGTTTGCCATGCAATAGGCCAAATATCAGTATCCTGCAATGACCAATTTAATTGCTGGTGGAATAAGAAGTAAACATTTCATCAGGTTCTTTCCCAAAGTACTTTTATGATTCTATCCTACAATTCTATATTAACACAGCAACAACTTCATAATAGGGTGTTCAAACTTTACTTGGAGATGAAGAGAGGTAAATCCATATTAATGGTCCCTTTTGCCAAAGAACTGTTGAGGGCACATGAGTAGCAATAACACAAACAGCCAACAATTGATCTATATATTTTATATAATGTCTCTGTTGTTTAACAATAGCTTCTTCTACTTTCTGCAAAGCTGTCTGTCTCTCATCAGTTAACAGTCCAGGGGAATTAGAATTTGCATACCCCTTGTTATCAAACAGAGGCTTAAGTCCTCCTGTAGTGAGCTTAAGGTGAGGTTTCACCCAATCAACATCTCCTAACAAAGGTTAAAAATAATATGAAGTAAACTATCTTTTCTTACTTGAATTTTCTGTGCCACAATTTGTTTAGTATATAACTGAGGCCCCAAATATTGAAAAAGATACTGCCTTTGAATCTTTTCTGGAGCAACAACCACTCCAAAATTTTAAAGCTCATTGAATAAGAACAAAGGCTTGTAGTAAAACTCCTTCAGAGGAATAAGCTAATAAAATACCCTCCATAATGAATAATATACACTAAAAGATTCCAAGTCCTAACTTCTTGTATTGAAGCAGCAACAAAATTTCTTTTTACATAATTTAAGACTATTAGCCATTCTTTAAGGCCAAACTTTCCAATGATATAGCTTCACAAACTCACTAAAAGCAAACTCTTCACAATTATCAGGATGCAAAGGGACAGTATAAAAACAATCTTCCAAATCCACAATAATTCTATAAGCATTTGCTGGAAAGGCAGCTAGAGTAGGCAAGCCAGGTTCTAATGCCTTCATAAGTTCCATAGCCTCCTTAATCTTTCATAAATCTTAAGTTTGAACTTTATTTTGGATTAATGGAATAACCAATCCCTTGGAGGTGAGTGAGTACATCAGCTCCAATGTCTACTAATCCTTCAAAACTTTCTTCAATTATTAATTTAAGGTTAGGTCTCTCATTAGTAATAGATTGAATTCAGTGCACATCAGAGGAACCAAAGCCATCTCGTCCTCTCTTACTCTTAAGGGAACTGAAAGAAGTTGAGCAAGTCTTTTATTAAAGCCATAGGGAAAATAGCCATAATTATAACACCTGGATAAGCCGCCTGCTGTGAGTGCCTTGGAGTCTGAGGCTGACCCCTCCTGGGACACCTTTCAAGGGGCTAGTCAAAACAAAGGGAATACCACACTAGCTTCAGCAGAGGTTGCTCTGAGCTTTGCATTAACTCAAATGCAAATGTTTCTTTCTGGGCCTATTTCCTGATACCTGGCCCAAAGATTACTCTTCCTGCACCAAGGACAGATTCCTGGGGCTTGACTTGTTTGCTCCTGCCTCTGTTCCTGGAACAATCTTTTTAAAACGACTCAAACTTCCACATTTAAAACATCCTTCACTCCCTCATTTCTGTGGAAGTATTGCTTGTACAGTGGTCCCTTTTAAGGAAGCAAGTCATAGCCAGACCCTGATTGTATGAGGGTCTGATTTCTGCACAAAGATGAATATATCCAGCTAAGTCTTTGCTCTGTATGGCCTAATAGCGGTGCAGCAGGCTGCAGTAGCATTCTCATAAACCAATTGTGTAACAAAAGGAACTCCTGCTAGAGGATGTCCAAAAATTCTACCTGCTGCTTTTCCTGAGGCTGTGACCAAACTGCAAACTGCAGCCAATGGAACACTGGCAGTTTAACTATAATTTTTAAGTTTCTCTAGCAACATCAGAGCACAGCCATAACTTTGAAAAACAAAACTCAGTTTTAAACAATGAGATCAATACTAAGAGTATTACTTTCACGTTACAAAGTTTGTCTGCCAGTTCTTATATCTGAATGCATGACAGTGCACCTTTCAATACCTCAAAGAGCCATTGTCCTAAATCTTAGTCTGATTTTTAGGATAAGAATTACATATTTCAATTTAGAGGTATCTTAAGAGACCTGTTTTCCTGGGTTGGCTCATGCCACATGTTGTTGTTTAGAATGGCTCCAACCCTGAGTTACCAGTTTTAAGCCAACTTTCTGTTACCAATGTTACAAATTTTTAATCATACCCAATAACTTATATGCCAATACTCTATAACCAGGACATGCAGAACATATTTATACCTTTAAAACCAGTCAGAACAAAAATGACGTAGCTACACACATTTTATATACTTAGACCAAATAAAATTTTCTTGCTTTTTCTAGCTATAATTTTAAGAGAAGAGCACTTGTTACTTGCTGAACCCGTTAAACACAATTGCAGAAATTTTTCTAGGATAAAAAACAACCATCAGCTTACTTGCCCTAGAATTTGAGAAGCTGCTGGCCCCTTTTAAAGCAGCTTTTGCAAACAATCAACTCCCAGTAGGGCTTCTTCAGCCGTGCTAGACTCCTAACTACAGGTGCAGGGCTCCAAAGACCAATTGAGACTGACTTTTTAACAAGCTAAATCAAGGAGTGGATAGCTAAGAGACAACGTTTTAACCATTTTTTCTTTTCAACATGAAACACAGAACAACAACAAAACAAAAACACAGACTTAACATAAAACAGTCAGTTTTGACACATGGACAGATTGGTGCACCCAGACATACTATAGAGAGAATGAAGAGAACTTGATGTAACTAAGGATATCTCCAGTATGAACCAGAGAGGAAAGCTCTCCCAGTTTCCTCCTGCCCCTAGGAGAGCTCTGAAATAGCTTATATCCATTTTCCTTCTCTTTTGCTAAGGTGTCCTGGACAGGAGACAACTGCTTTTCTGAAACCTATTCTCTCTCTTTCTCATGTCATTTGTATAGTTACCATTCCTACTTCTGGGAACCATGGATAATTTTTCTAACACCTGTTTTTTGAACCCTATTTCTCTTGTCTGATGCAACTCTTGCTGTGGTGGAATGCCTGTTTAGAATGCCCCAGTCCTAATTTCGCTGTCACCCCTAGGTGAATTCGGCATTAGGTCAACAACTCTTCAGTCTAGCCAGTATCCTTTATTAATGCACCTCTGGCAACAACAGCCTCCAAAAATTAAAATTTATACCTAGTTCTAGGATTAATGCTGTTTGTTGCTTACCACCATGCAGGATACTTACTTTTCTTCCATTTCCTGTAGAGCTCCACCCAAGACAGCATTTCTCAGTTGGTCCTCCTGTTTTTCAGCCCCAGGTTGGGCGCCACCTGTAGCTGTCCAGCAGCCATGGATGAACTGGGTCTACCTGAAAGGGAGACTGGAAATGAAAAAGGGATGGGGTGGGAGAGAAGAATGAAGCCAAGATAAAATTTCTGATCAAGGCTTGAACTTTATTGTTCTGTACCCTTTATAAAGGGAAAGCCCAAGGACACAATCCTTTGTTTCAGGAAGCTCAGCAGGCAGACTACTCCTCAAGGTTCCTGTAGGAAGTTGCAAATGCAGAGAGGCCAGACTGACTCCAGCCAGGTTGTTTATCCTACTCAAGGCTGGGGGAAGGGCAAACTTCCTCTGGAGTCACATCACTTGGGTCCACTTTAATGAGAAATCAGATCTCCTACCTATTAAACTATATCAATGTGTGTGTCTGTGTGTGTGTGTGTATGTGTGTGTGTGTGTGTGATAATCCAAGAATTACTTAAATTAATAATAGATTCTCACCTCCCACGTGGCACACCATATATTCAATTTTGACCGCACCACGTTGTGCTCCCACCTGTTTGCACACATGTGCCTGTCCAAAAACTATCTCAGATCCATGGATGAAAGATATATATACTTGTTGACTGTTGATCATAGAGCATAAGCCATTGGTGTTCTGTTCAGTAAATTTTCTCTTGTGCCCATGTGTTCGAGATTTTTTCCCACTTTCACTTTTATTAGATTTGGAGTATCTGGTTTTATGTGGAGGTCCTTGGTCAACTTGGACTTGAGCTTTTTACAGGGATATAAGAATGGATCAATTTGCATTCTTCTATATGTTGACCTCCAGTTGAACCAGCACAGTTTGTTTAAAATGCTGTCTTTTTTTTTCTACTGGATGATTTTAACTTCTTTGTCAGAGATCAATTGACCATAGGTGTGTTCGTTCATTTCTGGGTCTTCAATTCTATTCCATTTATCTACCTGCCTATCTCTGTACAAATACCATGCACTTTTTATCACTATTGTCCTGTAATATAGCTTGAGATCAGGGATGGTAATTCCCCCAGATGTTCTTTTATTGTTGAGAACAGTTTTCACTATTTTGGGTTTTTGGTTTTTACAAATGGATTTGAGAATTGCTCCTACTAACTCTATGAAGAATTGAGTTGGCATTTTGATGAGGACTGCATTGAATCTGTAGATTGCTTTAGGCAAGATTGTCATTTTTATTGTATCAATCCTGCCAATCCACGAACATGGGAGATTTTTTTCATCTTCTGAGGTCTTTTTCAATTTCTTTCTTCAGAGACTTGAAGCTCTTGTCATACAGATCTTTCACTTGCTTGGTTAGAGTCACACCAAGGTATTTTATATTATTTGTAACTATTGTGAAAGGTGTCATTTCCCTTATTTCTTTCTCACCCTGTTTATCATTTGAGTAGAAAAAGGCTACTGATTTATTTGAGTTAATTTTAAATCCATCTACTTTGCTGAAGGGGTTTATCAAGCTTAAGAGTTCTGTGGTGGATTTTTGGGGTCACTTAAGTTCACTATCATATCATCTGCAAATAGTGATACTTTGATTTCTTCCTTTCAAATTTCTATCCCTTTGACCTCCTTTTGTTGTCTAATTGCTCTGGCTAGGACTTAGAGTACTATATTGAGTAAGGAGGGAGAAAGTGGGAAGCCTTGTCTAGTCCCTGATTTTAGTGAGCTTGCTTCAAGTTTCTCTCCATTTAGTTTGATGTTGGCAACTGATTCACTGTATATTGCTTTTACTATGTTTAGGTATTGGCCCTGAATTCCTGATTTTTCCAATACTTTTCTCATGAAGGGGAGTTGAATTTTGTCAAATGCTTTCTCAGAATGAAATGAGATGATCATGTGTTTTTTTTTTTCCTTTGAGTTTATTTATATAGTGGATTACATTGATGGATTTCCATATATTGAACCATCCTTGCATCCCTGGGATGAAGCCTACTTGATTATGATGGATGATAAGAGGGCTAATATCCAATATATACAAAGAATTTGATTCCAGAGAATCAAATAACCCTATTTAAAAAATGGGGAACATAGCTACACAAAACTTCTCAACTGAGGAATACAGACTGGCTGAGAAGCACCTAAAGAAATGTTCAACAGCCTTAGTCATCAGGGAAGAGCAAATCAAAACAACCCTGAGATTCCACCTCACACCAGTCAGAATGGCTAAGATCAAAAACTCAGGTGACAGCAGATTCTGGTGAGGATGTGGAGAAAAGGAACACTCCTCCATTGTTGGGATTTCAAGCTGGCACACCCACCGGAAATTAGTCTGTTGGTTCCTCAGAAAATTGGACATAGTACTACCGTAGGACAGAACTATTCTACTCCTGGGCATATTCCTAAAAGATGCTCCAAAAGATAACAAGGACATATGCTCCATTATGTTCATAGCAGTCTTATTTATAGTATTCAGAAGCTGGAAAGAACCCAGATGTCCTTCAATGGAGGAATGGATACAGAAAATGTGGTACATTTACACAATGTAGTACTACTCAGCTTTTAAAAACAATGACTTCATGAAATTCATAGGCATATGGATGGAATTAGAAAATATCATCCTGAGTGAGGTAACCCAATCACAAAAGAACATACAAAAAAAAAAAAAAAGGTGGATACATGGTATCCACTCACTGATAAATGGATATTAAGAAAAAAGCTTGGAATACAATTCACAGACCAAATGAAGCTAAAGAAAAAGGAATACCAAAGCATGGATGCTTCAGTCTTTCTTAGAAGGTGAACAAAATACTCAAGGGAGGAAATAGGCAGACAAAGTGAGGAGTAGAGACTGAAGGCTAGGCCATCCAGAGACTGCCCCACCTTGGGATCCATCTCATATACAGACACTGAACCCAGACACTATTGTGGATGCAAAGTGTAGCTGTCCAGCAGCCATGGATGAACCAGGTCTACCTGAAAGGAAGGCTGGAAATGAAAAAGGGATGGGGTGGGAGAGAAGAATGAAGCCAAGACAAAATTTCTGACCAAGGCTTGAACTTTATTGTTCTGTACCCTTTATAAAGGGAAAGCCCAAAGACCCAATCCTTTGTTTCAGCAAGCTCAGCAGGCAGTCACTTCAAGGTTCCTGTAGGAAGTTGCAAATGCAGAGAGGCCAAACTGGCTGCAGCCAGGTTTGTTTATCCTACTCAAGACTGGGGGAAGGGCACAGCCAAGAAGTGCTTGCTGACAGGAGCCTGATATAACAATCTCCAGAGAGGCTCTGCCAGAACCTGACAAATACAGAGGCAGTTGTTTGTAACCAATCTTTCGACTAAGAATGTGGTCCCCAATAGGGGAGTTAGAGAAAGGACTGAAGGAGCTGAAGGGGTTTGCAGGCCATAGGAAGAACAACAATATCAACCAACCAGACCCAGATCTCCCAGGGACTAAACCATCAACCATAGAGTACACATCAAGGGACCTATGGCTTTAGCTGCATGTGTAGCAGAGGATGGACTTGTTGGACCCCAATGGGAGGAGAGGCCCTATGTCCTGGGAAGGCTTGATGCCCCATTGCAGGGGAATTCCAGTGCTGGGAGACAGACATAGGTGAGTGGGTGGGTAGGGGATCACCCTCATAGAAGCCGGGGAAGGAAGGAGGGGACAGTGGGTTTCTGGAGGGGAAACTGGGAAAGGGAATACCATTTGTAATGCAAATAAATAAAATATCCAATAAAAAAAAGAAGCACACACACATTAGCTAATTTTTAACCTGCCTTACCAGCTCAATGGCTGGGCTCTTCTAAGCCTCCCATGACTAGGGTGCCCTTACTCATAGCTTAAAATCCCAAAATCTGTCCTTAGCTTAGTTGCCCAGTTACCTTCAGTGAAGCCTGTTGGTCTTTCTGCCCAACATGCTTCCAGGCTGCCCTTTCATGGGCAGCTTTCTCTTTCTGCTTACATTTTGGAATATCTCCCCTGTAACTCTGAGTTTGTTCTGTCTCTCTCCCCTAAGTATATTCATTCTCCTCTTCCTCTCCTAGCCTGTAGGAACCTGGAAGTCCTGTCTCTTTCTTTCTGCCCAGTCATTGGCCACTGGCATCTTTATCGATTGACCAATAACTAACTGGTGACAAGGATCTTCAGCACATTACTCACAGATTCCTGATTAACTAAAAGCATCAGATCCCTTCCTTTAGAATATTTCTCTTTGTTTAATCTTTCTGTGGTTTGGGTATCAGAGTGACTGTGGCCTAATGGAATGAATTTGGCAATGTCCCTTCTGTTTCTATATTGTGGAATTTCTATGTTTGAGGAGTACTGGCATTAAATCTTCTCTGAGAAGGTTGTAGAATTCTTTGCTAAAACCATTTCACACTAAGGTTTATTTTGTTAGGTTTGGTTGTTTGGTTTTGTTTTGTTTTGATTTTTTTGTTTTTTTGTGCTTTGTTTTTTGTTTTTTTTTTTGATGTGAGACTTTTGATGACTCTATTTAAATTTTATGTTTGATCTTAATTTAACTTTGATAAGTGGTACTTATTGAGAATATTATTTCTTTTAGATATTTTAATTTGGAGGAGTGCACATTTTTAAAGTATGTACTAATTCTCTGGATGTCCTAGGTGACTGTGTTGTGCCCCCCTTTACATATCTTTGAATATTTGTACCTTCTTTCTCTGCTTTTTAGCTAGTTTTGATAAGGAGTTGTCTCGTTGATTTTATCAAAGAACCAACTGATTGTTTCATTGATTCTTTGTATAGTTCTCTTTGTTTCTAATTTCTTTATTTCATCCCTGAGTTTGATTATTTTCTGCTGTCCACCTCTCTTGGGTGTGATTAATTGTTTTGGTTCCAGAGTTTTCAAGTGTGCTTTTAAGTTGCTATTATGAGATATCACCAATTTCTTTATGTAGGAACTTAGTGTTGTGAACTTTCCTCTTAGCACAGCTCACATTGTGTGCCACATATTTGGGTACATTTTTTTAAATTTATTTTGATTAAATTACAGAAAATCTTTGATTTCATTATTTCTATCATGATCCATTCTCTTGTAGTAGAGATTTGTTCAGTCTCCATGAGTTTGTAAGCTTTCTTTGTTTCTGTTGTTGATTTCCAGCTTTAATCCATGGTGGTCTGATAGGATGCAGGGAGTTATTTCCATGTTCTTGTATCTGTTGAAATTTTTGTTTGTGTCTGAATATCTGGGAAATACAGGAGAAAACTCTACAAGGGACTGCTAATAACTTAATTTCTTTTGTGTTTGGATGCAAAGTTCTATAAATCTGTTAGCTCCATTTGTTTTATAGTATTTGTTAGTTCCAGTATTATTCAGTATAGGTTTGTCCAGATGATCTGTCAGTTAGTGAGAGGTGGGTATTGAGATTTTCCATGATCAATGTGTTAGGGGCACCATGTGATTTAATCTGTAGTAGTGTTACTTTAACTTCATTTCAGTTATGTTGGGGCATAGATATAAAAAATTGAAATGCCATCTTGTTGGATTTTTCCTTTGATGAGTATGTAGTATTATCGCCTATATCTTTTGATTAATTTTAGTTCAAGGACTATTTTGTTAGATATTAAAATGGTTACACCAGCTTGAGTTTTAAGTCAATTTGCTTGGAATATTTTTTCCAACTATTTACACTAAGGTAATGTCTATCCTTGATGTTGAGGTATATTTCTTGGATATAGCAAAAGAATGGATCCTGTTTTCAGATCGGTTCTGTTAATGTGAGTCAGTTTAATGGGTAATTGATAACACTGATATTGAGTAATATTGATATCAGTATTGAAAGGACCAATTGTTTATTTCTGTCATTTAGTTGTTGTTGGTGGTGGTATTGGTGTTGGTGGTGTTGGTGTTGTTGGTGTTGATGTTAGCAGTAGTGGTGCTGGTGGTGTTGTTGGTGGTAGTGTGTGTGTGTGTGTGTGTGTGTGTGTGTGTGTATGCAATCATATGTGTAGCTATGTGTGTGTGTTACCTTTCTTTTGATTTTGCTGGTGTGAAATTTTTCATTTCCTTTGTTTCATGTGTATAATTGGGTCCTTCTGAAGTAGTTTTCTTTTTATCACCTTCTGTAGGACTGGATTTGTAGATGGATTCTGTAGAAATTTACTTTATCATGATATATCTTGTTTTATTCATCTATGGTGACTAAAATATTTGCTAGGTATAGTAGTCTGTGGTCTCTTAGAGTCTGCAGGACATCTGGCTAAGCCTTTCTGACTTTTATAGTTTCTACTGAGAAGTCAGGTGTAATTCTAATAGTTGTATCTTTATAGGTTACCTTTTATTTCTCCCATATAGCTTGTAATATTCTTTGTTGTTCTGTATGGTTAGTGTTTTGATTTTTATGTGGGAAGAAGGTTTTATTTTCAGATTCCATCTGTGGCCAGGGATCTGAATCTGTGCCACAAGGCTCCATACACAAATAGTGCCAGGAGAAAGCTAGCCTCCCATGAGTGTGGCCAAGCCTACCAGCTAAGGTAAAACCATAACCTCTGCTCAGAGAGACCCACCCAGAACCCTCAGGATACCGGGACTGAGGAGTGGCCTTCTGGTTTCTTTCTGTGGCTGGGGAGCTGATCCTGTGCCAAAGGGCACAATTCCCAAATAGTGTCAGGAGAGAGCTGGTCTCCTAGGAGTTAGAACACACCTTTCAGCATAGGCAAGACCGCCACTTCTGTTCAAATTCCTGGCTCAAGAAGGACCTTCACAGAACCATCAGGACACAGGAACCAAGGAAGAGCTGGGGACAGCATCCTTCTGATTCTGTCTGTACCCCAGAGCTGACCCTGTACCACAGCTCTCCAAACCAAAATTCTTCTCAGAGAGAGCTGATCTCCAAGGAGTACTGAGACACAAGCATGCAGGAGGGACAAGCCACAGTCAGAGACAGCAGGACCAGTAACACCAGAGATAACCAGATGGCGAAAGGCAAAAGCAAGAACATAAGGAACAGAAATCAAGGCTACTTGGCATCATCAGAACCCAGTTCTCCCATCACAGAGAACCCTGGATACCACAACACACCAGAAAAGCAAGACTCAGATTTAAAAATCACTTCTCATGATGATGATAGAAGACTTTAAGAAAAATCAAAAAACACAAAAAAATCTCTTAAGGTATTAGAGGAAAACACAACCAAACAGGTGAAGAAATTGAACAAAACCATCCAGAATCTAAAAATGGAAATAGAAACAATAAAGAAATCACAAAGGGAGACAACCCTTGAGATAGAATTTGTAGGAAAGAGAATTCTTTCAAAACAAAGAAAGAATATTAAAAGCAGTAAGGGAAAATAATCAAGTAACATATAAAGGCAGAACTATCATAATTACACCATACTTCCCACCAGAGATTATAAAAGTCAGAATATCCTGGGCAGATATCATATAGACCATAAGAGAACACAAATATCAGCAGAGACTACTCTACCCAGAAATACTCTCAATTACCATAGATGGAGAAACCAAGATATTCCATGACAAAAACAAATTTATACAATATCGTTCCACAACCCAGCCCTACAAAGGATAATAGATGGAAAACGCCAGCACAAGGATGTAAACTACACTCTAGAAAAAGCAAAAGAACAAACAAACAAACCCAAAAGAAGCAAGCCACCCAAACATAAAAATAACAACAAAAATAACAGGAAGCAACAACCACTGGTCCCCAATATCTCTTAATATCAAGGGACACAATTCCCCAATAAAAAGACATAGACTACTGTCCCGGCCAGCAGGACCCCGTTATTTGCAGGGTGCGAGGAGGACCGAGCCTGAAAGAAAATGGGCGAGAGAGAGGAGGGAGGCCGAGCAAGGTTTTGTCAAGGTCTCACTTTATTCCCGACACACATGTAGCTTTTAAAGAAAAAATGAATACAGAAGGGAGGGGGAAAGAAAGCTTATGGCCCCCCGGTTGTCATGGTTACTTGATTAGGCCAGACCATCTGGCGGCAAACTGTTTTATGGTCAGTCTATCTCCCGGAGGTGGGAAGGACAGCTTATCTCACAGAAACACAACTAGTTCTTCAGGGATGGCGTGAAGGTCCTGGCTCCGATGTCTCCAGCTGAATCCTGTACAAACACAGCTGGTTCTCAGAAGGTCTCAGATTCCCAAGAACTGTGTGGAGGCTCTGGCAGATTCCCAGGGAAAGTGTGGGGGCCTGGCTCCTGACAGACTACCAGACTGGATACATAAACAGGACTCAGCATTTTGATGCATACAGGAAATGTAACTCAGTGACAAAGACAAACACTCCCTCAGAGTAAAATAATGGAAAACAATTTTCTAAGGAAATGGTCCCAAGAAACACTGTGGACTAGTGATTCTAATATCGAATAAAATAGACTTTCAACAAAAAGTTATCAATCAATAAATAAATAAATAAGAAAGGATACTATATACTCACCAAAGAAATACCTACCAAGAAGAACTCTCAATTCTGAACACCTATGCTCCAACGCAAGGATACCCTCATTGATAAAAGAATCTTTACTAAATCTCGAAGTACACATTGCACCTCACACAACAATAGTGGGAGACTTCAACACCCCACTCTCATAAATGGACAGATCTTGGAAACACAAGTTAAACAGAGACAGTGAAACTAACAGAAGTTATGGACCAATTGGATTTAACAGATACCTGCAGAACATTTCATCCTAAACCAAAAGAATACAACTCCTCAGCACCTCATGGTACCATCTCCAAAATTGACCATATAATTGGTCAAAAACAGGCCTCAATAGATACAAGAAGATTGAAATAATCTCATGCATCCTGTCAGATTACCACTAAGGCTGGTCTTCAATAACAACAAGAACAACAGAAAGCCCACATACACATGGAAGCTGAACAATGCCCTACTCAATGATAAATTGGTCAAGGACTAAATAAAAAAATTAAAGACTTTTTAGAATTTAATGAAAATGAAGGCATAACATACCCAAACTTGTGGAACACAATGAAAGCAGTGCTAAGAGGAAAACTCATAGCTTTGAGTGCCTCCAAAAGGACACTGGAGAGAGAAACACTAGCAGCTTAACAGAAAACCTGAAAACTCTAGAACAAAAAGAAGCAAATACACTTCAGTGGAGTTGATGGCAGGAAATAATCAAACTCAGGGCTGAAATCAACCAAGAAGAAACAAAAAGAATTGTACAAAGAATCAACAAAACCAGGAGCTGATTCTTTGAGAAAATCAACAAGATAGATAAACCCTTAGCCAGACTAACTAGAGAGCATAAAGATAGTATGCAAATTAACAAAATCAGAAATGAAAAGGGAGATATAAGAACAGAAACTGGGGAAATTCAAAAAACATCAGATCCTACTACAAAAGCCTATATTCAACACAACTGGAAAGTCTGCATGAAATGGACAAGTTTCTAGACAGATACCAGGTACCAAAGTTAAATCAGGATCAGATAAACCATCTAAAGAGTCTCATAACCCCTAAATAAATAGAAGCAGTAATTAGTAGTCTCTCAACAAAAAAAAAATCTCAGGGCCAGATGGGTTTAGTACAGAATTCTATCAGACATTGGAAGAAGTCCTAATACCAATACTCTTCAAACTATTCCACAAAATATAAACAGAAGGAACACTACTCAATTTATTCTATGAAGCCACATTTACGCTTATACCTAAACCAAACAAAGACCCAACAAAGACAGTAAACTCCAGACCAATTTCCCTTATGAATATAGATGCAAATATACTCAATAAAATTATCGAAAACCAAATGCAAGAAGATGTTTACACTTGATATTAGCCAAAAGGCCGAGAAGCGATGCAAGAAGATGTTTAAATGATCATCCATCATGATCAAGTAGGCTTCATCCCAGGGATTCAGGTGTGGTTCAATGTATGGAAATCCATCAGTGGAATTCACTATGTAAACAAACTCAAAGAAAAAAACCACATGATCATTTCTTTTGATCCTGAGAATATATTCAAAAAATTCAATACCCCTTCATGTTAAAATCTTGGAAAGAACAGGAATTCAAGGCCCATACTTATACATAGTAAAAGGAATATACAGCAAACCAGTAGCCAACATCAAAATAGTTGGATAAAAATTTGAAACAGTCCCACTAAAATCAAGGACTCTACAAAGTAGCCCACTGGCATCTATCTCCCTACCTATTCAATATAGTGGTAAAAGTCTTAGCCAGAGCAATTAGACAACAAAAGGAGGTCAAGGGGATAAAAATTGGAAAGGAAGAAGTCATACTATCACTATTTGCAGATGATATGATAGTTTACTTACATGATCCCAAATATTCCACCAGAGAACTCCTACAACTGAGAAACAACTTCAGCAAAGTGGCTAAATATAAAATGAAATCAAACAAATCAGTATCCTTCCTGTACTTGAAGGATAAAGAATATGAGGAAGAAATTAGGAATAGGACACCCTTCACAATAGTCACAAATAATATGAAATACCTTGCTTGACTCTAATCTAGCAAGCAAAAGATCTGTTTGACAAGAAATTCATGTCTCTGATGAAAGAAATTGAAGAACATCTCCAAAGATGGAAAAATCTCCCATGGTCATGGATTGACAGGATTAATATAGATTTGCCAAAGCCATCTACAGATTCAATGCAATCTCCATCAAAATTCCGACTCAATTCTTCATAGAGTTAGAAAGAGCAATTTGCAAATTCGTTTGGAATAACAAAAAACCCAGGATAGCAAAAAACTATTCTCAAAAACAAAAGAACTTCTGAGGGAATCTCCATCTCTAAACTCAAGCTGTATTACAGAGCAATAGTGATATAAAAAAAAAAAAGCTTCATGATATTGGTGCAGAGACAGGCAGGGCCAACAATGGAACAGAATTGAAGACCCAAAAATGAACCCCCTCACCTATGGTCACTTGATCTTTGACAAAGGAGCTAAAACCATCCAGTGGGAAAAAGACAGCATCTTCAACAAATGGTGCTGGTTCAACTGGAGGTCAACATATAGAAGAATGCAAATCAATCCATTCTTATCTCTTGTACAAAGGTCAAGACCAAGTGGGTCAAAGACCTCCACATAAAACTAGATACACTGAAACTAATAGAAGAGAAAGTGGGGAAGAGCCTCGAACACATGGGCACGGGGGACAATTTCCTGAACAGAACACCAATGGCTAATGCACTAAGATTAACAATCCACAAATGGGACCTCATAAAATTTCAAAGCTTCTGTAAGATAAAGGACACTATCAATAGGAGAAAACCACAACCAAGATTTTGGAAAAAGATCTTTACCAACCCTATATCTGACAGAGGGATAATATCCAATATATACAAAGAAATGAAGAAGATAGACTCCGGAGAACCAAATAACCTTATTAAAAATGATGTACAGAGACAAACAAAGATTTCTCAACTGAGGAATAGTGAATGGCTGAGAAGCATGGAAAGAAATTTTTCATGTCCTTAATCAGCATGGAAATGCAAATTAAAAAAAAAAACTCTGAGATTCCACCTCACACCAGTCAGAATGGCTAAGATCAAATACTCAGGTGATATCAGCTGCTGGCGAGGAAGTGGAGAAAGAGGAAGACTTCTCTATTCTTGGTGGGATTGCAAGCTGGTACAACCACTCTGAATATCAGTCTGGTGGTTCTTCAGAAAATTGGACATGGTACTACCTGAGGACCCAGCTGTACCACTCCTAGGCATACACCCAAAAGATTCTCAAACAGATAATAAGGACACATGCTCCACTATGTTCATAGCAGCCTTATTTATAATAGCCAGAAGCTGGAAAGAACCCAGATGTCCCTCAACAGAAGAATGGATTCAGAAAATGCTGTATGTTTACACAATGGAGTACTACTCAGTTATTAAAAACAATGAATTCATGAAATTTTTAGGCAAATGAATTAGAAAATATCACCCTTACTGAGGTAACTCAGTCACCAAAGAACGCACATGGTATGCACTCATTGATAAGTGGATATTAACCCAAAAGCTTGGAATACCCATGATACAATTCACAGATCATTTGAAGCTCAAGAAGAAGGAAGCTAAAAGAGGGGATGCTTCAGTCCTTCTTACAAGGGTGAACAAAATAATCATGAGAACAAATACAGAGACAAAATATGGAGCAGAGACTAAAGGAAAGGCCATCCAGAGACTGCCCCACCTGGGGATCCATCTCATATACAGACACCAAACCCAGACACTATTGAAAATTCCAAGAATACCTTGATGAAGGGAGCCTGGTATAGCTGTCTCCTTAGAGGCTCTGCCAGATCCTGACCAATACAGAGGCAGATGCTTGCAGCCAACCATTGGACTGAGCATGGGTTCCCCAGTGGAGGAGTTAGAGAAAGGAATAAAGGAGCTGAAGGGGTTTGCAACCTATAGGAAGAACAACAATATCAACCAGTCAGACCCCACAGAGATCCCAGGGACTAAACCACCAACCAAGGAGTACACATGGAGGGACCCATGGTTCCAGTTGCATATGTAGCAGAGAATTGCCTTGTCAGACATCAATGGGAGAAGTTGTCCTTGGTCCTGGGAAGGCTCAATGCCCCAGAATAGTAGAATGACAGGGCAGGTAGGTGGGAGTGGGTAGGTGGGTGTGTGAGCACCCTCATAGAAGCAGGTGGAGGGAGGATGGGATAGGGGGTTTCCAGAGGGGAAATCTAGAAAGGGATAACATTTGAAATGTAAATAAATAAAATAGCCAATAAAAAAGTAAATAAAAAAGAAAGAAACACAACTCAGTAACAAAGATAGACCTTACCTCAAAGCAAATGGCTAGGAAAGAATTTTCTAACCAATTGCATCTGAGAAACATGGTGTAGTAACCATTCTAATATTTCACAACATTGACTTTCATCCAAAATTTATTAACTGATATGGGAATGGACTTTTCATACTTATTGATATGCTTATAAAAAGATAAAGAGAAGAGAGATATGTTCTATGGAGGGGTAGTAGGGTATGGGGGAAGGGGATGTCTCAGCGGGCCCATGCCAAGGCATCCTTTTCCCCTGAATGATCAATCATATGACAGTATAGTATAGAATAGTTTATTCAGGGCATGGTGAGGGGAGTTAAGAGGGTAGTAGAGGCAAAGAGATGTAGAGAGTAAGAAGTAAAGGAGAAGAATAGAGTCTAGCCATGAGCACATGGGAAGAAAGAGGGAAAGGGAAGGAGGAGAGAGGGTGGGCAAGAGGGCAAGAGGGAGCAAGAAAGCAAGTGAACAAGAGAACAATAGTGCAAGAGAACAAGAGGAGGAGGGGGTCAGGCCTACCTGGCTGTTGCCAGCTGACTGTGGGGTAGAGTTTAGACAGAATTCTAATATTCCCCCATTTTGGTTTAATTACAAAAGAAAAATTAGAAAGAGGTTATGGAGAAGCAGGAATATGGTTAGAATGATATCTGACTGCTTCATGCTTTCATTGGGGTAACATGTTTCTAGGAAACCTAGAAGAATGGGTATGGGGGATGTTTGTCCAATCTTAGGAGAGTTGGCTGTTTCCTTGCTGTCCAGGGTCTATAGAACTGCCTGAGGACAGATCATAAGGAACAGGTCTAGAAGAAGCTTCTGTGTCTGTGAAAGGAGATGGAGCATCTGGAGGTTGCTTCTCTGGAGCTGTCCTGGATGTATTAAGCACCTGGACTTGACAAGATGTTGAAAATATATTATTATAGGCAAGGAATAAGAGTAAGTACATTTGGGAGAAATAAAAATTTTTCTTAAGATGTACATTTGAAACCCAGAGGAATTCCACCCTCTGGAATAGGTAGTAAGTGGGAACTTTGGGCAGATGTTCTTATCTGGGTAGAGCCTATTTGGTCCATGAGAGGTAGATCTGAGTGGGTTTCCTGTAGCTTATATGTTTATAAAAGGGATAACAGCATGGGTTAACCACATCTTCTAAGATGAACCTTTTGGGGAGCAGTAGGAACAAGAGCTTTAATTAAAAAGTTGGATCTTATAGTAGAATGTTTTATTAGAGTTGGGCATATTTATAAGAACTCAGATAATATTAGGACAGTGACATAGCAAGAAGAAGAAATATGACCTTAGCTGTCAATGTAGGCAGAAGTCTGAGAAAGAATAAACAGAAATCTACCAGTTATTTAAAAAATGACAGAGTCCACTAGCCAACAGTTCCTATGGTCTTCATGGCAACTTGAGCTGTCAGTCTGGCTTTCAAGTGCAGAAGATGCAGGGATTTTTCTCTGTGGAATGGAGACACATGACATGAGAAATGGCTTACCTCGATTTAGACAACTCATTTGATTCAGGATATCCACTTTGGTCCACTGCGTTTTTCAGTGATTATCATATCACAATCCAGGCAGTATTTTGTAGGTGTGTCCACATCTTCTGAGATCTCATGGGGTTAAAGGCTTTGGAAATTCTGTCGGCTATAAACTTAAAAATTAAACTTTATAAACTTAATAATCTTCTGATAGAATTGAGGGCTATATCGATTGGTTGTAACTGAATAGAATTTAATGGCAGTAGTAAAAATCTATCAAGACAGGATAGGAAAGAGAATCTTAAGTAACTTTAAAAGGTTGTGTAGGTAGAGAAAAGCACATTTTTTGCATTAGCAAAGAAACATTTGGCCAAGAAAGCTGGCAGCAGTGGCATAAGATCGAACTGTGCTGGCAGGCAAGCTGTGGGAATGGGGAATGGCTAGTCTGGGAATCAAGTTCCTGGGTGTTGCATGTGCTGCTGTGGCAGCAGCAACAGTTGGGCGTAAGAGTAGCCTGTGACTCGGGCCAGTCTGTAGTGCTAAAGACAGGTGTAAGATCACTAGAAGCCAGGATAATGATAATGAGGTGTGTTCTCCTGCTGTTGATGACAGTGGCTTCAGGGGGCAGCTGGCAGCTGGATTGGTGTGTTCATTTTGATTGGATGCGGGGTGGGACTTCCTACTAGCAGCTGGAAGTCTAGGCCCAGTGCTCCCAGCTGTCAGTCTGAGGTGGGGGAGGGGAGCGCCTGAAGTAGTGTGTTCCGTATCCTACCGATGCACATGTTAGTCCTGTGACACGCAACACCACTAGCCTTTACTTTATAAGTCCTGGGCAGAGAGGAAGAGAGAAAAAGTGGGAGAAAAGGAGAAAGGGAGAAAGGAAGGGGATCCCTTGCGTGTGTGGGAAGATAGGTAGGCAGAAACCTGAGCAGGGAACAGTGGAGCTCAAGTGGGCTGAGGGAGAGCAGAGAGCGAGAGGGGGAGGGCAGCAGAGTCCCTGGCAGGGGGCAGATCCAGGCCCCTTTGAACCATCAGCAAGAGCAGGAGCAGGAGCAGGAGCAGGAGCTGAGGGAGGGGGGAGAGGGGAGAGGGAGAAACCTATGCTATGGTGTTTTCTGTTAACTGTGAACTAGACCAAGACATCCCAGTAAATAAGGACAAAAGCGCCAAAAGACTGACCCCTGAGTGAGAGAATAGATTTATTAACTGCCCCTACCAGCATCCTGAGGGCATTAACAACCCAAGAGAGATTCGAGCACAGGCCAGACCACCAGGTCTTCATATGATAGGCTGGGGGCTAATGCTCAGAGCCTGTGCTCCTAAGCCAGAGAGTAGTTATCCAGGCCCCAGAATTTCTCAGTGAGAAAGAAACTATCTCCAAGGAGAGGGAAATCTGACCCAAGATAAAGAGTCCTAAAACGAGGGTCAGTGAAAGACTGAATGTCTCCTATCCTACAGAACAACAGAGGGTTAGCTCCCAGCTCTCCAACTCTCCCCTGGGACCATGCAGACAGTTACTCTGACCCATGGGGGATAGGGACTTACCAGTTCTGGGCTAGCAAGAGTGGATCTCTTCTTTTAGTTGGGCTGGGATGTAAACCTGCAGCACCATATGATGTGTTTATAAAAAGATAAAAAGATAAGAAGATATGTTCTATGGATGTGGTATGATATGGGGGAAGGGGGTATCTCAGTGGGCCCATGCCAAGGCATCCCTTCACCCTGAGGAATCAGCCACACGATGGTATACTATAAACTAGAGTTTATTCACGGCATGGTGAGGGGAGTTAGGAGGGTAGTAGAGGCAAAGAAAGACAGAGAGAGGGAGAGAGGGAGAAGTAGAGGCCGGCCATGAACATGTGGTGAGAGGGGGAGGGGAATGTGGAAGGGAGGGGGGAAAGGAAGAGCCCAAGAGAGCAAGAGAGAAGCAAGAGGCAAGAAAGCAAGAAAAACAAGAGAGGGAGAAGGGGGCAAGCAGCCCCTTTTATACTGGGTAAGGCCTACCTGGCTGTTGCAGGTAACTGTTGGGTGGAGTTTAGACAGAATGCTAACAGTTATCAAAGGAGAAATCCAACAAGACAGCACCTCGGTTCTGAACATCCATGCCCCAAGTAAAAAGCATATACTATCATAAACAAAATATTACTGAAGATTAAAACACTTATCACACTTCAAATAATAATAGGAGGAGACTTTAATACCCCACTACCACCAACTGACAGGTCATGGAGATGGAAACAGAGAAATAATGAAACTAACAGAGGTCATGGATCAAATGGACCTAACAGATATCTAAACACATTTTACCCAAACAAAAACAATCACACTATCTTCTCAGCACTTCATGGAACCTTCTCCCTAACTGACCAAATACTGGGACACACAGCAAGCCTCAACAGCTAGAAGAAAATCAAAATGACAATTTGCATCCTACTAGACCAATATAGATTATATCTGGACTTCAGTAACAATAGAAACAACACAAAGCCTATATACTCATGGAAACTGAAAATGTATCTACTCAGTGATCACTTGGTCAGGGAAGAAATAAAGAAAGCAAGAAAAGACTTCATAGAATTCAATGAAAATGAAGCCATAGCATACCCAAATGTATGGGACATAATGAAAGTATCGCTAAAAGTGTTCATAGCACAAAGCGCCTTCTTAAAGAAATTATAGAGTTCTTATACTAACATTTAAAAAATATACCTGAACACACTAGAAAAAAGAAAGCAAACACACATCCAAGAGGAGAAAACAGTAGGAAATAATCAAATTCTGGGCTAAAAAAATCAATCATTTATAAACAAAGAGGACAATACAAATAACTAAACAAAAAACAAAAAACAAAACAAACAAACAAACAAACACCCCAACCAACCAACCAAACAAACAAACGAGAAGCTGGGTCTTTGAGAAAATCAACAAAATAGACAAACCCCTAGCCAAACTAATGAAAAGGCAGAGAGATACTCTCCAAATTAACAAAATCAAGAATAAAAAGGCAGATATAACAATGGACAATGAAGATATTCAAAGAATCTGTCTTATTTCAAAAGCCAGAACTCCATAAAATTGAAAATTTGAATTGAAAAAGATGATTTTCTGGACAGATGCCACTTACAAAGTTAAATCAATAATAGGTAAACTATCTAAATAGTCCAGTAACCTCAGAGGAATTAGAAGCAGTTATTAAATTTCCAAACCACATAGTAGTAATAGTCGTAGTCGTAGTAGTAGTAGTAATTATCCCTAGGCCAGATGGTTTTAGATGAATTCTACCAGGCAATAAAAGAAGAGCTAATACCAATACTCTTCAAACTATTCCACAAAATGGAAACTGACGGAATATTGCCAAAATCATTCTATGAGGCCACAGTCACTCTGTTACCTTCACATTAATTTCCTGTATGAACAATGGGGCTACATGTGTCTGTCTGCCAAATTTAGGTTTTAACATCAGGAAAGGCTGTAACAGGCTGTCCATTCTTGAAATTAACACCCAAGCCTTGCAGGGTATGTTGTAAGTTGCAGACTAATATGTGTTTGTGTAGAGGTGACAGAAAATAGTGTTCCTGATCCAAATATCAGTTCCTGAGATTTAAGGGCTTTTAGAAAATAAGGGAAGAGGAACATCATTCAGGACAAAGCAAAAGCATTTGGATGCCACTCCAGGGATCAGTAAAATGTCAGGCTCTCCAAAGATTATCACCTCATGGAAAGAATAAAGATTGTGTGTATGGATTGGTCTTTATCTGTGAGAACTTGTGTTTCAAGAACTTGTCCAAATGGCCATAGGATAGAGATTCTGGTATTCACCTGTTAGACTCCTATCACATACTTGCCTTCCCAGTTCTCCAGCAGGTAGGGTAAGCTCTGAAATCATCTATTCTAATCCATATCTGAATAGTTTCTCATTCTCTCCCACTCTCTGCCACCTTATCACTGTCTATATTCTTTATCCTCAACTATCCATCTGTTTTAAGATCACTGCTTCTGGTACCATGTAATTGAGCAGGGATGTCACCTTTTGATCAGAGCTTCAATACACTAAGACCCCATTTCTGGCTGGTGTGCCAGAAATAGAGTTTGGTGAAATCCTTGTTTTGGACTCTGGAAGAATGAGACAGACAGCATTAACAATGTTTATTTTATATTTTAATGTTCTTAGTGAAGCCACCTCAGCTTTTGCTGGGATAAGCTTACTTTTAAATCTGGTTTTCTGCATTCCTTTTTTCCTATCTACTGGCCTACTTTTTAAAAACTTGTCTTTTAATCCAAGCCTTCAGGATTGACATCTGGGCCCTGAAGTTTTGTTTGTAACATTAAATCCAGGCATTGCTTATGAACCCCACCTTGTGCCTTGTTTCTGCTGTGGTACCTTATGTATGTCCTGGCATCCAGTGTCCTCCAGTTTAAATCAGGATGGAGCATGAATAGGGAATATTTTTAAATTTCCCATCTACATTCTTTCTCCTAGTTGACAACCAAATCCACTTAGCTTGTTTTTGCAGATTTTAGGTAATGTCTAACATGTTTATTTATAATTAATCTAATTTGATCTGAAGTATTCTTTTATTTTTCTCTGCAAAACTCAGTTTTTGGTTATGTGTGATACCACTCACCTTTAATCTCAGATCATCTTAGTAGTCTCATTTTTTTTCAAAGAATTTGTAGGTGATACATATTCAATAAAAAATTGGGTGCGTTGGAGCTTGAGAAATGGCTCAGTGGCTAGAAACACTGGCTGTTCCTGTAGAACACATAGGTTCAATTCCTACAGTCACACTGCAGCTCACTATGGCCCAAGATTGAGGCCCTCTTCTGACCTTTGGCTCTCCATACATATGGTGCACTAATTTAGATACAGGTAAAACACATATATACACAATAATAAAATGTTATTTTAAATTGTAAAATAAAATAGACATTAACAGACAACTTGTACTGTTCAATTCCCCCTAAGAAAATCGAGAACTTGAGAAGCCCAGACAGATATGGAATAGCCATTTAGTGACAGAATGATGACTGAGGCACAGACTTCCCCTTTGAAGATCACAGCTTTTCAGTGTTTTTCACTAGTATACACAGTCAACAGGGAATTTGGGCACCCTTTCTTAACAGGTGTTGGCCATTCTTGAGTCTTGTCATTGCCTGTGTCTTTTATGTGTGTGTTGATATGTTTGTTTTTTGTTTTTGTCTACATGTAGTTTGAGTACTACAAGGGAACAGTATAACAGGAGGACAAAATCCCCATCAGATCCCCAGCAACTGAAGTTACAGATGGATACAAGCAGTCATGTGGGTGTTGGAAAGCTAACCCAGGGTCCCTGAGAGAGCAGCCAATATTCTATCTAAGACATCTCTCCAGCCCCTTATGTATATCTGGTAAATTACCAGTGCTTGGAGGTGTTTACATTCCTCTGAACTTCACACAATGCTGCTGGCGATTAAGTTTTTATTGATACCCTCTTTCCCAAGAAGTATCAACCATAATTCAGACTAGGCCTAATGACCAGAAGTAGTTGTCCAACTCAAAACAA
This sequence comes from Rhynchomys soricoides, assembly GCA_019843965.1. Taxonomy (NCBI): domain Eukaryota; kingdom Metazoa; phylum Chordata; class Mammalia; order Rodentia; family Muridae; genus Rhynchomys; species Rhynchomys soricoides. Next base: position 74,350 of record JADRCH010006381.1, read on the forward strand.
ACTCAATGGTTTAAAAAAAAAATCAAACTTTCTCTTGAATCTCTGATAAAAGTATTGTTTTACTCATTCAATAGTTTGTGCTGAAAGTAAAGATCTACACAATAGGGAATAGAATATTTATTTGTTGTTTTTGTTCATGGGATGTGTCTTAGTCAGGGTTTCTATTACTGCACAAACATCATGGCCAAGAAGCAAGGTGGGGAGGAAAGGGTTTATTCAGCTTACACTTCCATGCTGCTGTTCATCACTAAAGGAAGTCAGAACTGGAACTCAAGCAGGTCAAGAGCTGATGCAGAGGCCATGGAGGGATGTTCCTTACTGGCTTGCTTGCTTCTCCTGGCTTGCTCAGCTGGCTTTCTTATAGAGCCCAAGACTACCAACCCAGGGATGGTACCACCCACAAGAGGCCCTCCCCCCTTGATCACTAATTGGGAAAATGCCTTACAGCTGGATCTCATGGAGGCATTTTCTCAACTGAAGCTCCTTTCTTTGTGATAACTCCAGCTTGTGTCAAGTTGACACAAAACCAGTGAATACAGGGTGTTTGAGTCAGCATCTCAGTATGATATCCAAACTGCCTGAAGCCAACTGTGCATCCTCTTGCTTCTACCTCCCAGATCCTGGGATGACCACAAATAGATACAAAACACTAATTATAAAATCATACTTTAATTGGGCTCTCTCTCTCTCTCTCTCTCTCTCTCTCTCTCTGTGTGTGTGTGTGTGTGTGTGTGTGTCTGTGTATGTGTCTCTATGTGTCTGTTTGTGTTTGGTTTGGTTGCTTTTTAAAATAGTGTCTCACTATGTAAACCAGGATGGCTTTGAAATCAGATGAATGCTACTGCTTCTGCCACCAAGTATTAGGATTATAGGCATATGTCACCAAAACTGGCTGATTGTTTTTATGAGATCTCATATGCTGCATTCAGTGTAATACTTCTTAGAACACTAAGATCTTCTCCAGCCTCCAGAGTTAAATGCACCTCTGCTTTAAGACCTAAGAGGGCCCTGCATATTTATATGACAGCTGTTCATCTCTCAGGCAGCCAACTGACACTTTCATGTACTAAGCAACATTGGAAACATTTATTCTAAGCACAGATCTGCTGTGGGTACAGTGCTAACCTCCAAGATAGCCCCTCTTATTCTTTGTGTTCTTGTCCACTGCTTTCTTGATTTCTTCCAGTCTATGGTTCCAGCATGGCAATCAAAGTTTCTCCTTGGTAGTGTTGACAATGATGAATTAGACAAGCTTCCTCATACCAGTTATTTCTATACATACCTGCCAGTAATCTCCTGGTGACCATCACATGGGAATTGCTGAAGCTACATATACTTTTTCCTTCACTCCTATGTTGGGATGGAAATTATGTGATGCTGATGAATACCACTCCAAAGTAATAAGATGAAGATGGAAAAAGGGGTAATTATAGCCCAGGTAACATGGGCTATAATTGTCCAATATCTCTCCAACATGTGTCCACCTCTGTTAACCTACAATCTGAACTCCTCCATAAACTCAGTCCCAGTAGTTAGCCACTTTCTATCCTACTTTGTTGGTAGCCTGCCACAGTTTGTTGCAGGACTAAATTATGTAATCCCGAGGTGGGCAAAAGCTCCATTGTGCTCCAACAATGAAGTTAGTGCCTCCCAGATCTTTTCACCTCCCCCACACAACCAAGTTCTTATAAACTTCAAGGCATCAATGATGATGCAAATTCAAATTTTGCCAGGTGTCTTAATTACTTTTCAAATACTGTACTAAAAGACCATGACAAAAGCATCTTTTAAAAGAAAGCATTTAATTGATCTTACAGTGTCAGAAGGTTAAAGTCCACAGGGTGGAGCAAAGGTGAAGCAACAGAGAAAGCCGTGATTTTACATAGTGTTATGAAATGGGAGGGGGGAAAGGATGCTGGTAATGGTTGTTAAGTCTCATTTAGAATAGTGAACTCATCCATCATTACAGGAACAATTCAGCCCCTCATTCACTCACATGGCCATGTTCCTCTTCATAGGGCCTTTGTGTCCATTAGTTCATCCTTTATCTGAAATGTGTTTGCTCCTTCACTCAGTGACCCATGTTCATCCTTAATAAATATCTCAGCTCCCAATCCACTCCTTGGGGAATCCTACTCAACGACATTAATTTCTCTGTTGAGCTGAAGGTATTGATAATTCATAAAAGGAAGACTTCCATAGAAGTGAATCTGAGATTTATAATGCCAAAAAGGTGTGTCCATGTATTATTCAGGGTTTTCTAGAGTCACAGAACCTATGGAATGCCTCTATAAAGGGAATTTATTGTAATGACTTCCAGTCTGAAGTTCAAGTAACCCAACAATGGGCAAGTATGAATGGGAAGTCCAAAATTCTAGGTCAGTCCCACAAAGCTAGGTTTTTCACCTGGTCTTCTCTATAAGCTAGAATCCTGAAGAAGTAGGTTCCAACAGATGTGCTGGCAAGTAGTGCAAGCAGCCGAAGAAGAGAGAGTCTTCCTTCTACCAGTATCTTTATGTAGGCCTCCAGCAGGTGTGGCCCAGATGACCTGGACCTGGAACTTGCTTTGTCTGGAACTTGCTTACTTTGAACTCAGATATCTCCTTGTCTTACTCTCCTGGGATTAAATGTGTGTACTACCTTGCTTGGGCCTAAGCTTTTCATGGTCACTATGCTTCAAGATCTCCATGTCAAGATCATGGTCAGAAGCCTGTGTCTTCCAGCCTCAAGATCTGGATCACAGGTGTGCATTCCATTTCTGGATTGTACAAATTGGAAGTCAAATTGACAACTGGGAATAGCCACCACAGTGTGTTTCAGAGAGCTATGACAACACAAAATCCTAGGAAAGGAAGTAGAACTTTCTTGGATGACATTGAAACTTCAAATCTGAATCATCTTCTGCCATACAACCCCAGGCCTAAGGGGCTGTAGAAGTGATTCAGTGGTTAAGAATTCTTGCCATTCTTACAGATGCCTGGGATCTATTCCCAGCAACCATGTGGAAGCACACAGTTGCCTGTAACTCCAGTTCCAGGGAGTTCCCCCACAGTCTTCTGGCCTCTGAGTGAATGTACTCGGTGCATAAAATACATACAGGCAAAACACTGGAATGATATAACTTAAATTGGTCTGAATTTCTGAAAAGCATGCAATTTACATCTTTATAAAGTTAGCTAAACACTTCACCAATTATTTTCATTTCAGATATTTTATATGAATGAGGAAGTTAATAAACCAAAACATAACTCTAATATGGCAATTAAAATGGAAACATCAGCAATTTCAGTGAAACCAATATTTCAATCTAACCCAATGTTTCTTACAGACATTTGGGAAACAGACATCTTCGAGTAAGTTCTTTGGACTGTGTTATGGTGTAGCTTCAGTATGCACAGAATAAATTTAATTTTTAGACATTATGTAGAAAATCTAAATCCTTATTCCCAGACAAAATATTCTGTATTTCTTCCCAAATTCAGCATAAATCTTTATCTTTGTCAGAAATTTCCTTATTCAAATCATTTACTACTCACATGCAAACCTAACATCAGAATCTTCAGAATGCAGGTAATTAAGAGCTATCCAAGTGTTTGGTTTCAGTCTGTGGGTCTAGGGACTGAGGTGCATATTTTACATATCATAGCATACATGGCCTCCTGGCTCTCTCAGTATCATTTACTTCCTACCTGGAATACCATGACACCAACTTTGAACTTTCCAACCCAGGGGCTGGACTACCCTTTCCTTGAGGCTCTTCCCTATATAATCTCTCTTCCCCCCCTCTCTGTGTGTATGCAATATGCAATCTTTATCTCTCTTTCCCCTCTCCACTCGTTCCCTTCCCACAGCAATTTCCCTGGCCTCATTACTTGGGACCAGTGAACTCCCCCACCATTCTGTCATTCTCTACCAATATCATTCACCTAAGGGTGAATGAAGTCAAGACAAATCCTTCCAGAGAAATATGGACATATCCTTATCTCCAACTATGCCAACTAGAGTCTTAGTTCACACCCATCATCTAGAACCCTCATTCCATCTCAGCAAATGTCACCATTTCCAAGTCCATTTGGTCCTCTTATATGATCCAACACATAGTGCCTTCACCTTATCTCAGAATCTGAATTTTGTTTTACCATTTCAACTCTTAATTCTTATAGTGCTACATCTCTGCAAATTAGAATGACAGTAGGTCTTAAAAGTAGAAAAAGCCACACATATGGCAATGACAACCATATCACCAAAGGAAAAAAAAAGTTTTAGCAAAACAAATGAGATGTATATCTAGTATAAATGGATGTCAAACAAGTATAGACAAATACAAATTAACTGTATACTTTGTAATCAGTTTATGTGAATGAATTATTGGTTACTGGCTATCTCAGAGAAAGAATGAATGAAGCAAGAGATGGACATATTTTAATTAGTGTGACAACAACTTATGTGTTAGACATCTATGTTACATCCTGTATATATCTAACAATAACAGTACAACTATGATACTAATGAGGGAAATTTGTTTTACTTCTTAATCTGTAAGTGCATAAATGTCTTATTTTCATGTTTTAGTCACTCAGCCATTAGTTCATATATACTCAAATGACTTCAGAATCATCAGTTTTATTATTTCTGACCCCCCAATATATTAGTTATTTTTATATAACTGTAGCAAAAGATACAAGGCAACTTTAAAAATGAATTTATTATTGCTCATGATTTTATAGAAATTATTCCACAGACGTGTAGCCATTCAGTGGCTGAGGACAAACTGGGTCTACCTTAAAGGGAGGCTGGAAATGAAAAAGGGATGGGGTGTGAGAGAAGAATGAAGCCAAGACAAAATTTCTGATCAAGGCTCAAACTTTAATAGTGGTACTGCTTTTATAGGGAAAGCCTAAAGACCCCATCCTTTGTTTTAGCAAGCTTAGTCTGTGGTCAACTCCTCAAGGTTCCTGTAGGAAGTTGTAAATGCAGAGAGGCCAAACTGGCTCCTGCCAGGTTGTTTGTCCTACTCAAGGCTGGGGGAAGGGCACGATTCACCCTTTTTTGTTTTTTTATTAAAGATGAGTTGGATGAGGGCACAAGATTTACTTGTTTTCCAAAATCCCACCTAAGGAAAAGAGTGGCTAGGCAGACATGCTTGTCTTAGGTGGATGTCTGTGTTGCTCCTTCTTACCCATCATAGAGGACAAACATAGCTTTTGATGTATGCCTCCTGTCTTAGGTTGATAGGAGTTCAAGATCACTCCTTACCCAACCCTGGCTACCAGCTTTCAAAAGCACACTCTTTCCCAATCAGACAACAGCCATGAAGGACATATGCACTCAATGCATTTCTTCATAATGATGAATAGCTGTCAAGGTGAATAGCTGAGTTTGCTGAAAAAGATTCTGTGTGAAGGTAACCAATCTGCTTAGAGTGTCCCAGGTATTCAATTCAGGTGCTAATTGGCAAAGATCAAACACAAAGCCTGGCCACCAAGTGAGTGGGGGTTGGCTTTGAGAATAGATAGGAAATACTTACTCTCCAGAAAGAGTGGAGACTACACTCCACATTAACTCAACAATTGAGCCTTCTTCCTCATAGGTATCATAATCATTAGAAGGCTCAGGGTCCGTGTCTATTTGATGAACCAATCTTTCAGGCAGCCATCGAGCTCCAGTTTCTTTTTGTGAAAAAATACAGACAGTACCTCACCCCCATATTAAAACAGGGTCGGGACCATTCCAAGTATTAGTTATGGGGTTTCGCCACTTAACCATGACATAAGAGCTGAAGTAACTGGATGCCAGTGGCGATCCACTGCAGACTGACCTTTAGCATCAGTTTTCAAAAAATTTAAATAAGACAAAAGCAAGGTGTGCTTTTGGTGACCTTGGAGGGTATAACTCCCCATTTTTTGTTTTTAAAAGCCAATTTTTCAGAGCGCGATGTGCACTTTCAACAATTCCTTGTCCCATTGGGTTATAAGGAGTTCCAGTTTTATGTTCAATACCAAATTCCTTACAAAATGATGTAAAGTTATTTTCAGTGAAAGCTGGCCCATTATCTGTCTTGATGACTTTAGGTAATCCCATAGCACTGAAGGCTTGTAAGCAATGATCAATTATATTTCTAAAGGCTTCTCCCATATGTAGAGAAGCAAAAAGGAATCCTGAACAAGTGTCAATACAGACATGTATATATTTCAATTTTCCAAATTATGCATAATGAGTTACATCCATTTGCCAAATATGATTGGGCATAAAGCCTCATGGATTAACCCCTAAATGAGGAACTGGAAATAATATAAGACAGTTAGGGCATTGTTTTACAATCATTCTAGCCTGCTCCTTAGTGATCTTAGTCAGAGCCTTAAGGTATGACTAGAAAGATGAAATTTATTATGATCACATCTAGCCAATGCAACAGGGTCTGAAACTAAGGCTTCTCCTATTAAGGCTCTGTCAGTGTGATCATTGCCTGCAGCTAAAGGTCCAGGAAGACCAGAATGAGCTCATATATGACCAATATAGAAGGAATTTTTTTCCAGTAAGAATGATGTTTAGTAGTTGTGAAAACAACCATCTGGCTGGTATATTAAAATGAAATGTACCACAAGTTTCCAATAAAGGAACAGACTGGGCCACATATAGACTATCAGTAAAAAGATTAAAAGGATCATTTACAGACTGAAAAACATTCAATACTGTTGTCAGTTCTGCTAACTGAGCTGAGAACCCAGGAGTCTCTATGACTACCTGTTGATTATTTATAGATATCCCACTTGTCTTGTAGAGGAGCCATCAGTAAAAATCAAAAGAGCATTATGCAATGGGTATAAAGATGTCATATTAGGAAATACAACCTCATGTACATTTAAAAAATTTATCAACCTATTTTGAAAGTAATGATTATCTATAGTGCCTTGAAATCCTACTTGAACAAGCAACCAATCTGTACTATGCTGCTTTAGCCAAGTATTTTGATCTACATTAAAAGTCTGAATAATAATGTCTGGTTCTTTGCCAAAATAAGCCAATGACTACTTCCTTCCAAGTATAATCATATGGGCTACTACCTGATAATAAGGCAGAATGTTACATTTAGGAGATATCCTTGAATGGATCTACATAACAGGAGCCTTTTGCCACAATAATCCTGTAGGTGTATGAGTCATATTAAAAATCAGCAAATGTAAAGGCAAAGAATAATTTATATAAGTAACAAGTTGTTTTTCAATAGCTCTTTCTACTTGTTGTAAGTCTAGCAATCCTTCTGAGGTTAAAGATCGAGGGATGGTAGCATTGGCACTCCCATTAAGAATATCAAATAAGCGTTTTAATTCTCCTGTAGTAAGTTTTAAATAGGGGTGAAGCCAATTGATGTCACCTAACAGCTTCTGAAAATCATTTAAAGTTTTTAAACTGTCCCTATGGATGATTATCTTCTGGGGGCAAAGAGCTTGATATGTAACTCTAAAGCCTAAATAATTATAAGGATCCCAAGTCTGTACCTTTTCTGGAGCTATTTTTAGTCCTTTATCAGCTAATGCCTGTTGTAAATCTCTATAATATAAAAGCAAGTTCTGGGGAACTTTTCCTGCCAATAAGAAATCATCTGTGTAATGTAAGATGTATATCATTGTCCATTGCCGTCTCATAGACTGAATAGCTTGTGCCACAAAATTTTGACATAAGGTAGGACTGTTGGCCCTGCCCTGAGGAAGAACTGTCCATTGATATCTTTTCATAGGTTCCTTAACATTAATAGAAGGAACACTAAAAGTAAGTCTTTCACAATCTTGGGGTGTAAAGGGATAGTAAAGAAGCAGTCCTTCAAATCTACTATTATTTTATAATATCATTTAGGGATGGGTACTGGAGATAGATGCCCAGGTTGTAAAGCTCCTATAGGTAATATGGTTTCATTGACCTTTCTTAGATCTTGTAGCAATCTCCATTTACCACATTTTTTTCTTGATAACCAATATTGGAGTATTCCATGGTGACTGAGACTCTATTATATGCCCTGCCTCTAATTGTTCCTGCAAAAGCAAAGAGGCGGCTTCTAATTTTTCTTTAGATAAAGACCACTGATCAACCCACACTGTAATATCATTAAGCCATCGAATTTTATCAGCATGGGATGCAGGCATGATAGTGGCCATTACAGAAAGTACCCCAAGCCTCTGGTGTTACAGTGGGGCTTAGGTCTTTCAAATGTCTTAATGCCTTGTCCTTCCTTTCCCAGCTCCTGACCAGGCAAAAATCCTTGTCTTAGCATCTGCTTAGTCACTACTTCATTAGGACTACACATTATTAAACCCATCTGTGACAAGAAATTTCTTCCCCAGAGAATAACAAGCAAATGTGGCATGGCCTAGGGTTGAATCTGTCCTGAATTAACTTCCTCATCTCTCCAGGTTAGAAGCTTAGAACTTTGTTTTGGGTTGTTAGAACAACCAATTCCTTGTAGGTGAATGAGAGTATCTGACAAAGGCCAAGCTGATGACCAATCCTGTCCTCTAAGAACTGGTACATCAGCTCCAGTATCTATTAACCCTTCAAAACTTTTTCCTTCAATTTATAATTTAAGGTTAGGTCTCTTATCAGTAATAAATTGAACCCAGTACACATCAGAGGAACCAAAACCACCTTGTCGTCTCTCACTCTTAACAAATTTGGAGGGTAGTGGATGCAAGGGAACTAAAATAATTTGAGCGACTCTTTTGTTAGCAAGTACAGTTATAATGCCATGGGGGGAAGCAGCCATAATTTTAATTTCTCCCTCATAATCATTATCTATAACACCTGGATAGATCTACAATCCTTTTATAACAATGTTGCTTCAGCCTAAAAGTAATCCCCAGGTCCCTGGAGGCAAGGGCCCAAAAACTCCTGTAGACAGGGTTTGAACTCCCATTTCTGGGGTCAGTACTGAATGGTTGGTGGAACTGAGGTCCAATTCTGCACTTCCTGGGGTTGCTGTGATAAATTAAAAAATGGATTTCCCTGCTTTGGCAGAATCTGCTTGCTGTGAACGTCTGGGGACCTGAGGATGGCCCCTCTGCTCGTTTTCTAACAAGGGACAGCCCTGATTATCTGTTTTAGATTACATTCCCTGGCACAATGATTACCCCTCTTGCATTGAAGACAAATTCGTGGGGCTTGACCTGATTGTCCACTTGTGCCTTTGTTCCTGGGACAATCATTTCTAAAATGACCCAAAACTCTACATTTAAAACATCCTTTATTCCCTCATTTCTGTGAAAGCATTGCTTGACCAGTGGTCCCTTGTAAGGCAGCAGCCATAGCCAGACCCTGATTGTATGAAGGCCTGATTTCTGCACAAAGACAAATGTATCCAGAGAAGTCTGTCTTTGCTTTGTATGGCCTAGTAGCAGTGCAGCAGGCTGCATTAGCATTCTCATAAGTCAAGGAACTCCTGCTTGAAGATCTCCAAAAATTCTACCAGCTGCTTTTAGCAGCTTATCCACAAATTCCTGAAACAGCTCTTCAGGAGCTTGTTTGACATTGGATAAGTTCCCGTTAAGATCCCCTTTAGTTGATCACTGATTCCATGCATGGCGGACTGCCATTGCAATCTGTGAATACACCCCTACAGGTAGCCCAATCTGATTAGCATTGCCTTCACATTGACTCTCTCCTAGAAGCATGTTAATATCCCAATCTGCGCTACCTGCCTGAGCATTTATTGTGGAATTTCTCTTACTTGCTTCACACCATTCAGAACCCCAAAGTAAGTAATCTCCTCCTGACAAAGTAGCCTTACATATAGTTTTCTAATCTTGGGGGGTTAAATTTGCTTCCATCACAGTATCCAATAAAGCTTGTGTAAAGGGAGCTGTAGGTCCATACTGTGCCACAGCTGTTTTTAATTCCTTTATCATTTTGAACTCCAACTTCTGGTATTGTCTGATTCTATTGCCCACAGGGAAAGCTAACATGTCAGATGTATCCTGCTGTTCCTTTCGAGCCTGATTCACAGCTCTCTCTAGTGGCACTTGGCATATCTCAGAATCTTTGCTTTTTCCTGCCCTTGATACATTCTTTAGCTCCTGGAGCACATTAGTCAATTTCTGTAGCTTAATTTCCAACTCTGATTTATATACTTGCACATCCATCTGGGCAGCATCTCCTGCAGTAAAGGCCATAGGCGGAGCAGAAGGTGCATAAGGAAGCCAATCCTCATCATAATATTTAGCAGCTCTTCTTTCTTAATCAGCTTCTTCCTTTGAATTTAGCTCATCATCAATGTCTCTGTACGTCTCTTACTTAGAGTTGAGAGAGTCCTTTTCTGTGGAAGCCCTCTCTGACAGGCATTCTTCCTGAAGTTCTTCAAGCTGTTCCTGGGCATTAGCTAATGCCTGCAAGGTCTCTTTATCTATTTTATTGTCAATAGCATCTTTTATAAGCACCCAGAGGCACAGGGGTAATAGAATCTGCCTGGGTGGTTCTCAGAACTTCTCCAACCTTTTCCAAGATTTCCTTATCCAAAATTCTTTCTTCTGGAAACCATGGACAGCATGAATCTATCTGAACTAAAAGTTTTCTAACATATGTTTTTCAAACCCTACTCCTCTCGCCTGAAGCAGCTCCTTGAGGCTTCGGACCAATGCCTGTTTAGAATTCCCCTGTCGCATTTGCACTGTCACCCCTAGGTGAAATCCGGTCAGGTCAACACCTGTTCAGCCTAGCCAGTATCCTGTATTAATGCACTTTCTGCAGCAACAGCCTCCAAAACATAAAATTTATACCCAGCACTAGCATTAATGCTGTTTGTTGCTTACCACTGTGCAGAATACTCTTACTTTTTTTTTCATTGTGTGTGGAGCTCCACCCAAGACAGCGTTTTTCAGTCGGTCCTCCAGTTTTCAGTCCCCTCATTCAGGCGCCACCTGCAACAGCATGGAAATCTTGGCAAAATATGATACTTCACATCACAGCAGTAAGAATCAGACAAGGAACAAGGGGCTGCATACATTGGAGAACTACCTCTAGTGACCTATTCATTGGATAAAGTTTCTGCTATCTTCCAAGTAGTGCCAGCTGAATCTTTTCACATGAAACTGTGAGGGGCATTTCATTTCCAACAATTATACCCAATATATGACTCTGAAATTTTCTGTTTCATACTAACTACATTGCACAATAAATAATTTTATTAAAGGCATTTATGCCAGAAGAAGCTTATTGATTGAATCATAGAGAAAGACAACAGCACTAAACAGAACAATGAAAAAATTTGATTAAATTAATGAGTTAAGCATATGAACTTCAGAGTAAACCTGAAAGAATCGGGCATGAAATGTGTGATTTTTATGTCATGAACAAATAGGTAGCCAGTAGTCTCAATCTTGTACCCTGTGTAATTTAAAACATCAGTGAAAGTATATTAAATAATAAGTCAATATATTTTATAGAATACATAGGAATGAATGGTTGAGTGATAAAGTGCAGAACAATAGAATTCTTAGCAGAAATCTCATAATAATATGAGACTCCACCTAAAGATAAGCCAGTGTGTTGAATACTTGTATAATTCTAATGATTGTAGATATCAAAACATTATTTTCTCAAGTGCCTGAGGGTACTCTTTTATGTTAACAGATGTAATACAGACAACATATGGAATTTTGATAAATTCAAATCATCTTTAAATTATGAATTATTATGTGTATGCAGTGTAGGACATTTAAGACTTCATATGTTATTCATATTTAATGACCCATTTTCTCACTGCATTTACTCATTTTTTCCTGGAAAATGAATGATTATCCTAATTCAATTTTATTTTTCTATTTGAAATCCATACACACAAAAACTACAAATTGATATGTTTTAAATATACTATCAGGCATTGTTAATGAGTTTACCAATGTTTGAAAGCTGTTACTTATTTTGGATTATTTTAAAAGTTTCCATACACTATATTTTGACCTGTTTCTCATAATTTAATATTTTTGATTAAATGATTGATTTAAACTAAAACTATTCAAATTTCAATTGATAAAGGAGTTTTGTGAACTTTCAACTCACCAAATCAATGTCTTAATGGAGGAAATGTATCTGTAAAATATAGGATATACTAAGTAAAAGTATGATTTATTTGTTCAGTAATAATTTCAATTTTTAAGATTTGAACATTGAAAACAATAATTTTTGTGATGATATACATAGTGGTTACATTCCTTTATATTACTACCAGCATTAGATAAGGGTTACATTAACTCCATCCTTCTGTAAACTCTTTTCTTCATGATGGCCATTATAAATGGAAAATGTGGACTTTTAATAAATTTTAATTTCATGTGTAAGTATGTTGAGTATTTTTTCTCTAAGAGATAAAATGTCTCAGTGTGATCTCTAGACAGAGGCACTTACTTTAACAACAGAGTTGTTATTACAAATTTTCAGTCCCCATCTACTTCTAGAATAAGAAGTTATACTGGAGCCAAGGAATCTGTTTTGATAATTCTTCCAGGAATTATGATGCATCATAAGGTGTGAGAACCATTTTTGGGGTATAGAGGTCATAAAGATTTAAACATGCTAAAACCACAAAGCTCAAATCCTCCTATTTGGGGCAGTATGAGTGAAGTTTCAGGACATGAGCTAAGGGAAAGAAATACATCATGTCATTAGATACTCCTTCTGCGAGCAATCTAAAGTAACCAAACTCAACAAAAAAGTAGAGGAGTTGTCAGGGACCAGAGGAAGAATAAATGGGTTGCAGTAGCTGACTTTGTAGTTTTGGTTTTGAATAATGACTCAGTTCTACAGGCCTACAGCACATTATAATGATCATAGTAAACAGTACTGTACTGGTAAGAGGATATACCTTGAGTTATTTTAATTCCTGTGATGGCTCTGACCAAATACATGACAAAAAGAAGCGGAAGGAGCAAGAGCTTATTTATGCTCATAGTTTCATACATATACTTAATGTACATGTAAGCTGTGGCAGATGCTCGAAGTTGAAGAGCCAGAACCTGGGTGAGCTAGCAAGGACTTGACCATCTGAACCTGGCTTAGCCACATCCTCCTAGGGTCTGGGATAATTTCTGTGGCATGTACTACTGAGGTCCATGCAGATATCCTCCTGTTGTAGCTTAAGCATTGTGGATGACCATACCCCTGCTACTTTGGGGACCATAATGATATGAGGGGCCTGCACTGCCAGCTAATGCCGTGTTGATGACTATGGTCCCAGCAGTATCTCAGTGTATTTTCTAGGTTTATGTTCCCCTTGCAGCTTGGGGCAATGTTTTTGGTTTGTGTTGTTGCTGGAGGAGTCCCATGAACTGTGCTCCAACAGATTAAAAAGCAAGGAGGCTACTTTTGGTATTAAATCAATGACTGTATATACACAAGTGACATATGAAAGGTTTACGTGATAAACTCTATCCCAAACTCTCTGATTCCACAAAATGTAATAGCCTACACAGGAAGCAACTGAAGATAACTCTTTTTTTCATTTTCCCCTGATTCCACTGCCCCCTCTAAAGATAACTCTTGAAGGTGTGACAGAGATCCTGATCAATAACTCTGCAGGATTGATACTTCTGTCTAAAATGTGAGAGGGGAAGGACTCAGTTCTATTTAAGGGACAGACTACTAAGAATTTGACCATGCTCTAGTGAGCATATAGTAACACAAAGAGGACTTTTCTTATTTTTTTCTTTTTACATCTTTTCTGGGGGAAGTCACAAGTTGGGGCAGACATTGAAGGACTGGGAAGAGACTGTGATTAGGAAGCATGATGGGAAACTCCCAGAGAATCAATTAAAATGTTATTAAGAATTAGTTAAAAAAATGAATCCCCTCTAAGCCTGAGTATCTGAGGTCAATTCCTAGAACTCACATAAAGGTAGAAGTAAAGAATTGACTTCCACAAATTTTCTTCTGATTTGTACATTTTACTGTCACATGTTTACATGCATACACACAAAATCAAAATATAGATATTTTTGTAAAAATATTAATTAAGTTTATAGTTTTGTATTGGGTCCCATTCACAGCTCTTCTTTCCTGAATGATACCCAGGGCCACAAACTGGATATATTTGGTAGATGATTGGCACACATTGTTCAATATTTCTTTATGTATTTATAGGAACTTTCTGGTAAACCACTTAGGAAACAGTCATGCTATCAAACATCTGTGAAAATGGTGTGCAGGAATCCATTTCTGCAATAACAACTACCAGTGACATTGTGGTTTAGCAAAGAGCCTCTTATGGGTTTCTTTGCCTCCCATTTAGAACATACTACCTGTGCAAGACCACCAACATCTTTGAGTTTTCAATAGTTTTGAAAGGGAAAGACAGACCCCAAATTCTTGGAGTTGAGCTACCACATCACTTCCAGGTTCTGTAAATCATATTTTGGCTATATGACCTAAGCAACTGCTTTCTCATTGGTAGAATGAATATCATTAAAGCCTACAGTGGTAGAGCAATCCAGGGAAGTGAGCAGAGGAAGCATCTTGAGACAGAGGTCCTTCAGCTGTCTATTTGTATTTTATTTTCTTTAACTTTAGATTATTGGGACTAATGGTAGGCCACCCCACCTACTCTTTCCACTTGATTCTGAGTATCTGAACTTTGGTCCTTGTCCTCTATAGTGATTCACCCACTGAATAATGCCCATACTCCCACAAACCCAGCTGCATAAAAGGGATGCTGCAGAATTTCAGTTTCAAGATCCTTCCTGCTTGGCTTAGTTGCCTTCCATTTCCTATGGTGAAAGCTTGCTGAGTGCTTGAACACATTGGGAATTTCAATCTGAAATAGAAATATCTATATTTTTCAAGATTTCTAGATATTTTCATACAACATAGTTTGATCATATTCATCCTCCTAACACTGACTTTTCCATTTTTTACACATCCCTTCCCTCCAAAACTCCAGGGACTTTTATTAATAACTTATAAATGCCAGTTTGTGTTGCCTAACTACTTCTATTTGTGTGGTCAGCTACTGGAGTGCATTCACCTACTAGAGTTACACTCTTAAAGAAATCTGATTCTCTTTCCTTTTAGAAGCCACCAGCAGTCCACAGCTCCTTAGATAATTTGAAAAAGCTTATATATATATATATACACACTCTATTCAAATAATTATGCTCATCCCAGGAGCTGTGGGTTGCCAAACAGAAAACCATGCACTAGGTGTGGGAAACCTTACCCTTCAGAACAACTTTCCAGTTAATTGGCCTTTTAAAGTAGGAAATACAAATTTAAATCAGTTGAGAGGAAAGCATCTTAAGTCATCCCTCCAATGATGTAAACCTACGACCTGATGTATCAGGAAGGGACAATTTAACATGAAAAGAAAATGCCTACACTTTTCATACTTGAGATATTTTTCTCATGCTTATTTAATTTCTCAAATGTTTCCCCTTAAAAATGTAAAACAGAAATTTTTGTACAATTACTAATTGAAAACAATGCATTTCCCATGTTTTGAAACCAGACAGGTTTAAGGAATTCAGTTCACAAGGAGGAATCACTAAGCAAGCACTGCTTATTTTTAAAAAGCATATGGAATGTGTTTGGTATTCCAAGTCTGAGTAGAAGACCAGGTCCTAGACATGTGCTATCTTAATCTGTGAGATGCTCACCAGGGTGAGTGACAACAAACTGAATGGTTAACATGCCATAAAAGAGTGAGCATTCAGCTATGTGTGGGCATCTTCCTACTATTCCCCCTCTCTAATACTTTATAAACTATAACATACACCAGTTCAGGGAGATTCTAATTTCCCCTAAGGTCACATAAACCAATCTCAAGTTTTCTGACTGTTTCTTAGTTCTTCCTGATGCCTTTTTTGTGTGTGTCCTGGTGAGTGTCAATTATCATTAATCATCGAGGAGGACCCATGAGGGCAATTGGTCACAAGTCTGTCTTTATTCTTGTCTCTAAATATTATTACATGGCTTTGGTCATCTTTTTTTTTCTGACAGGCCTATGGCCTAGGGATTCCCACATATGCAGTTGTCTTTGTAGGCTATAAGCTCAAATTCAAAGGCCAGAGTTTTCTCTAGTAGGAAATCCAAGAATCAAAGTAACCACAATAGTCCACATTTGTAGAGGCTTAAAGAAATTTGCTTTGAAAAAAGTATCTTATCAGACTAGAAAAATCTGACAAAGGATTTTGGAAACCATCAGATTAACAAACTGACATGCTACTGTGGAATTCTAAATACATACCCAGGTATTTATAAGATCTGTTTATTTGATTTTTGTCTTTCTTTAAATGCAGCTGCCTATTTTTCTTTCTTACAATATGCCAGAACATTTAATGCATCCTGAAAACCAACAGTTTACAACAAATAAACATAAAACCTTATAGTACTCCTGTCCCCTCAAAGCATTTCTGTAAACATTACATTACTCGCTGGTCTCCAACCCAGGATTGGAGAGAGTGGTCTTTGCTGTCTCCCTTTTAGTGAAAGCACTAAGATGTGGACACCATCCAAAGAGGTTTTCTTAAATGTTTCCTTTCTTTCTTCTCTGTTTACATTCAGCACCACAGAAAGAAATGTTTGGAGGGTTTGGGAAAACTTAGATGCAGTTATTTAAAGTGAAATCTTACCAGCCAAGCCTATCTGGATAGTGTTGTGACAAAAACTAGGATTCAGGGTTTGGGGCACCTGCACAACCCTGGACCCACATTCCTAAGCCAGAGCGTCTCAGCAGTGAGTTTACCAGAAAATATGCCCTGGTGTATCATCTGGCTTGCACGCAGGAAATTTAACTATGAAACTATGAATCCCATGGATTTTTCAGGGCACATCATTTAAGGTGCCCAGAGATAGAAAAAGGAAGAGGGGAAGGAGGAGAGGAAGGAGGAGGAGGAGGAGGAGGAGGAGGAGGAG
>JADRCH010006381.1:91336-194881 GCA_019843965.1 Rhynchomys soricoides
AAAGAAAGGAAGAAAGAAAGAAAGAAAGAAAGAAAGAAAGAAAGAACTGATCTCATTGTGAGGCTCTTTGTAGGCATCAGGAAGGGTCTGGATGTTCTTCCTGCTCAGGGACCCTAACAATGCTGTCTGGACACAAGAAGCATTTTGATCCTCTCCAGACTGCTGCAGGGAAGGCTGGGTCTTGCAGGGTTCAAATTTTTCTCTGCAGGCAGAGTACAGCCCTATAAATTGGAAGTATGAGGGGGAAATTCCATATATAGCAGGCTCTGTCCCAGTGTTAAGCCATGCCCACACCTTCTCCAAGACCCCACATTCTTCGGGCCCCACCATCAGGTAATCCAATGTCCCCTTCAGTAGGCCCTGCCCCTTTTGCCCTTTGCTTACTAGAAGGCTGTCTCTTCTACTGGCTTCCCGTTTCATGATCTGCCTTTCTTTCAAGTCCTGCCTCTTCATTTCTGCCAGTGTTTCTGGTCCCAGGGGTTTTCAGACCTTGCAGTTTTTCTGTTGCCAGCAGTTTTACTAAGAGTGTAGCTTTTCTGAGGCAGTATTTTTTATTGGGGATGCCAGTTTTTCTGGGGCTAGTGGTGATGGCCATGGGGGTCCCCACGAGGAAGGCCTCAGAGGGCTAAGGCACATGTGGGTCTCCCCAACGGCAAAGGCAAGGGAACCTACACACTATGAGTATGCAGTTCAAGACCCAGCTGATTGAAGCACAGGGCCCATGGCCCATGGCCTGATGAATGAAGGTGGTGGGCAGGAGGAGACAGTCCACCAGACTCTTCTCAGCTTCTGAGCATTGACAGAGCTATGGCTTGCATTAAAACAGGGGCTCTGGTAATGGAGTGTGCAGGGTCCCCTATAGTGTTTCACGCTTATGTGGCTACATGTATTTCATTCGGGTATTAAGCCTAGATTCCGCCAAAAACTCTCAGTTGTCATTGTCAGGAAAGCAAAGGAAGTTCAAATTCACACTGAAAATGTACTTGGACTCACTGAATGTGAGTCCACCTACAGTACTTCAGTGAGACAACTTTCGTGGGCTATCAAGTGGCTCCACTATTTCATATTTTTCTGTTGAAAGTTCATTACAATGTTGCTGGCATCCTGATGGCTGCAGTCTCTATTTGCTAATGCATTTTGGGGCAGCTTATCAAGGCTAAGAATGTGATTCCTATTACTGTAACCATGCTATCCCATATACCACAAGGCAACCAGCCCTGTAGGCATTTCCTAGATGTGCTTTCAAGAACTTGGACATGATAAGACAGGGGATCTCTCCTCCTCCACATTCATTCTGGTATGATTTCTCAGTAGCATTTAATTGCAAATATTGATTAGGGGAGTATTTTGAGTAAATAATGAGGCATTCCTGGGCAGAATTTGGAAAATAGTCTCAGTTCCCAATGTTGGAAGTACTAAGGTGCTTCCAATCAAGCTGAGAGCTATCACTGGCTTTGGAAGGAGGAAGTGCTCAATAGATATATCCCAGGAGAGTATCCTGGAAATGATAACTCAGCATCTGGTCAGTACTGGGAGAACATTAGTATGGAGACAAAGGCTATTCACTATGATACCAGCAGCCCCTTCTCTGGACAATCTATTGAATCCTGGAGTTCTTGGCATCCCCTGTGATGTCACTGGTATTGTAACAACACCAACTGTTCGTAGCACATTCAATCAGTGCCTATAGAGATCATCCATTGACGGAAGTATCTACTTGGGTGAGATAATGGGGAGCACAGAGAGATCATATAGAGGCTGAAGGAAGCTGGACTTCCATTTCAGTGCAAACCAGCAAAGAAGTCCTGGGGAAGACACAGTGAGTCCTGGGCAGGGGGTGTATAACTTCCCGGAGAAGGTAGAATTTATCTGGGCTTTCCAGTAATGAGACACAGGAAATACAGCTTCTGTTAAGGTAATGAACTTCCCTGCTTATCATAATTCCTGAAAGTCAAGGATTTCACAGTATTGGTTGTCCATCCCAAATGCCAGGAGCTTGCAAGGCCAAAGCTGTCATACTGCAAGTACCTAGCAATGCCTTGTCTTACTGGGAATTGGGAGTGTAACATGCAGACAAAAGGAGACCACCAGAAGTCAGGGATAGACTAATATTTCCCAGTTTAGGGCAGAGTAACACACCACTTTACTTCTTGTTGCTTATTTTAGGTGCAGTGACTATATGACAGTAGTAATGTGAATAGAAATATGCTTCTTGCTATGTAACTTTATGTCCTTAGAACTCCTATGACAACCTCTTCCTGAAAGTGACCTGCTTGGCTTTCTGAGTCAGCTGTTGTGGGTGTCAGACATTTCTGATAGTGTAGCAAAAAACTATCAGAGTCAGTGGATCCAGACAGAAAGTTGATCCTTTTGTCAGATTTTGGTCTTTCAGTGGGATGAATTGATCATTCTGTTGACCATGGTCTGCACCTGCATGACTTTTAAATCCACAGTCATGGGCCTAGAGTAACATGACAAGGGATCTGGTTATCTCATACCACATGAGTGCTTGTAGACTATGCTATTTTCCCAGGCTTCGATAGACACATGCTTTTGGACTCTGAAGCCAAGTTGCACCCTATGAAGTTGTTAATAAGCCTGAAGAGGCTTTCTGTGTGGTCATCATAAGCATACAAGGGAGAAAGAGGAAACACCTGGCTGCTTAGATGCCCATTTCTTCACACCATGATGAGAGAACTGAGATCCACAGAGTAGGCATCTCAAACCTGGGCCAAAATCTTTGGGCTGTCACTGGGTTCCAGGAATGCTCTTTCTGTTTGGGCCCAGGGTTGTCTGTCCAGTCTCTATGCCTTCTCATTATGCACATTCACTTGCATTCTTCTAACTACAGAGGCTTGTGGACAGCCACCATTGCCCCTATCATCACCAAGAAGCAGGTGAATAAGGAAATGGAGCGGCTGACCACAGAGCTGCAGCTGATGACCAGTAAGAGAAATGAGCTGCTTGATCAACTGATCCTCATCACTGAAGGATACTTGGACAATAGGTATGCATTGTTTCAAACCGTATGGTAGCAGTCTTGATTCTGTAATGCCACCTTTATCTTTTATGTTCTTGGGTTCTAGGAGGCTGTATCTCCAGGATGTCCCTATGTCAGACCTCATGTCTTTAAATGCTTCTCAGAGGAGAGGTAAAACCTTCATCTTGGGTAGCAGTGAGATGGGAAATGGACTCTGCTGGTTCCTCCAAATGAAAACCTGAGACTGTGGTCTGAGTGACAGAATTTAGGGATTGAGTCAGTGGAGAGTGAGTTTCCAGCATACATTTGGAAAGGCCTTGACAGGTGTTGGCTTTCTGAGATTCTAGCTGCTGAGAGTTTGTGGTGAGTCTTTGTACTTTTACTTTGTGATTGAGTGCTGGATGCTCTTGATAGCAGCCTGAGGAGCCTGAAACCCACCTTTTCCATCTCAGTGCTTGGCATTGGGTCATTATTACTCTTCCTCCTGTTCCTTGTGTCTTTTACACTGAGACAATGTTGCTCTATGCATTTCTTTTCTTCTGCATCCCATTGTGCTCTCTTCATTCTGTCTTTCTCTCTGTGTCTCTGTCTCTGCTACCTCTCTCTCTCTCTCTCTCTCTCTCTCTCTCTCTCTCCCTCTCTTTCTCCCTCTCTGTTTTTCTCTTGCTCACCGTCTCCTCTATTATGTGTGTTTGTGATGCACATTTGCATATTTTTGTATTGAAAGGGCACCTCAGATTCTGTTCAGTAAAGGAATAGCATTAGCAGAGAGGTAATGGCTGTTCTCCATGACATAAACAGCCCCCCACTGGATATTCTGCTGTATCTTTGAGCGCTCTTGGCATCCCCTGTGATGTCACCATTGTTGAAGCAACATGAACTGCTCACACAGTGACTGCTTATAAGATTCATTCAGAGAAATATTGACAAGACTAAGGACTCTACTTGTGAGAGAGAATGGGGAGTGTAGAGAGACCAGAGAAAGGAAACTGGAAGCTTGACATCCATTTTAGTGTAAACCATTAAGAAAGAAGTACTCCTATGAAAGTCACAATGAGTACTGCACAGGTGATACAGGGCTTTCTAGAGGAGATGGAGTTGAACTGGTAATGGGGCACAAGAAATGGAGATGTTGGAAAGCAAATGGACTTCAAGGTTTATCATACTTCCTGAAAGTCAATGGTTCCAGAACATTATTTTCCATCCCCAAAGACAGAAGCTGGCAAGGCCAAAGCTGTTGTGCTGCAGGATCCCAGCTTTTCCTCTTTTTGGACATAACTAATAAAAGAGAACATCAGTTGTCAGGGAACAACTGGTTTAAGACAGGCCATCACACTTCACTCCAGTGGCTTCTTTTATGTGCAATGGCTATCTGACAGTAGTAACAGAGAGGAATATGTTTTGGGCTATATGACCTTTTGTTTTCAGAGCTTATCAGACAATGTCTCCCTAAGATTGGCACTTTTAGTTTTCTGAATCATCTACTGTAAGTAGCAGGCATTTCTCTAGTGTAGCTAACCAACTGTCAGAGGCAGTGAATCAAGTGAGAGAAAGAGCATCCTTTTTCCAGCTCAGGGTGTTTGGCCTTTCAGTGGGGTGAATTGATCAGTCTGTTGACCATGATCTGTCCCTGCATGACTTTTCATCCACAGTCATGGGCCTAGAGTGACATGGCAGGAGACCTGGTTAAATCCATAGCAGCTGAGTTCTTTTGGACAGAGATGTTTCTCCTGGCCTTTGCAACCAAATCCTGAAGTGCTCTTTAGACATGTTATATCCTGTGAAGTTGATAGTAAGCCTGGAGATATCAACTCTGTTGTCAATATAAGCATGAGTAGGAAGGCAGAGAAACTTTGGGCAGCTTAGGTACACATTCCTTTACAAAGTGATGAGAGAACAGAGAACCACAGATTCAGACATCTCAAGGTATGGTCAAAATTTTTGGGATTTCACTGGTTTCTAGGCGTGTTTTCTTTCTGTTTGAAATTCAGAGTAATCAGTCTGTCTTCCATGCCTTCTCACTATGCAAATCTACCTTCAGAGGTTGACAGAGAGCTACCAGCCCTTCTAACACTCCTCACCTAGAAACAATTAAAGAAGGAAGTAGAGAGACTGACCACACAGTTGCAGTGAGATAGGCAATGTCACCTTCAACATATATTTTTGGGTCTTGGTTTCTAGGAATATGTACCTCCAGGATGTCTCTGTGCCCAACCTCATGTCCCTAAATGCTTTTCAGAGAAGAGGCAGAACTAATAGCTTGGGTAAGTGTGAGATGCAAAATGGAAACTTCTGCTTCCTCTAAATGAAAACCAGAGCTTGTGGTCTGAGTGACAGAACTCAGGGATTAAGGCAGTGGAGGGTGCATTCTCAGGATGCATTTGAAAAGGCCTTGAAGGTTAGTGACTTGCATGAGATTCTACCTGCTATGACTTGGTGGTGATTCTTTGTACTTCCTTACCAGGTGATTGGTTGCTGGAAGCTCATGGTAGCAGTTTGAGGGGCCAGGTCCCAATTTTTCCATCTCACTGCTTCACCGGAGGGACTCAGTTTATTAATGTTCCACCTGTTCCTTGAGCCTTACATTCTGAGATAATATTACTACATGTATTTCTTCTGCATCTCATTGTCCTTACTTTCTGTGTCTTGATGTTTCTCTGTATCTCTCTGTCTCTCTCTCTTTCTCTCCTTCTCTCCCCCATGTGCTTGTGTATACACATTTACAAGTTGTTTGCCCCTCCAGAATCTGAGAGCCAAGGGCCTCTATTTTGGCCTGAGGTCTATCTCACTGTTTCAAGATGACTCACTACTGAGGTCAGGGAGGCCCCACTACACACAGCACTGCTTTTGGTTTGTGTGTTCACCTTGGAGGCACATTGAAATACCATGGGTAGTTTTTTATTATTAATATTATTCTTTAATCTTTTCGCCCTCCTAGACTTCACTCTGACTCTTCCACATCCCATACCTCCTCCCCAACCCCGTCTCCAAGAGGATGTCCCAATCCACCACCCCACCTCACCAGACCTCTAGACTCTCTGGGGCCTCCATTCTCTAGAGGGTTAGGTGCATCTTCTCTCACTGAATCAAGACCTCCCCAGTCCTCTGCTCTATATGTGTTGGAGGCCTCATATCAGCTGGTGTATGCTGCCTCTTTGGTGGCTCAGTGTCTGAGCAATTTCGGGGATCCAGGTTTAGTTGAGACTGCTGGTCTTCCTATAAGGTCACCCTCCTCCTCAGCTTCTTCCAGTTCTTCCCTAATTCAACCATAGGGATCCCATCTTCTGTCGATTAGTTGGATGTAAATATCTGCATCTGACTCTTTCAGCTGCTTGTTAGGCCTTTGGGAGGGCAGTCATGATAGGGCTGTTTGTAAGTACACCATAGCCTCAGTAATAGTGCCAGGCCTTGGGGCCTCCCCCTGAGCTGGATCTCAATTTGGGCCTGTCACTGGACTGCCTTTCCCTCAGGCTCTTCTCCATTTTTGACCCTGCAGTTCTTTCAGACAGGAACAATTCTGGGTCAGAGTTTTTACTGTGGGGTGGCAACCCCATCCCTCCACTTGATGCCCTGTCTTTCTACTGAAGGTGGACTCTACAAGTTAACACCAGAGATAAGGAGATGGTGAAAGGCAAGTACAAGAAAATAAACAACTGAAGCCAATATACTCTGGCACCATCAGAACCAAGTTCTCCCACCACAGCAAGCACTGCATACACCAACACACCTGAAAACCAGGATGCTGATAAAATCCTATCTCATGAAGATAATAGAGTCCTTTAAGGAAGATATAAAGAACTCAATGAAAGAAAACCAGGACAATACAATAAACAGGTAGAAACAAAGAGGAAAAAAATAAATCCCTTAAAGAGATAAAAGAACACAAAATCAAACAGATGAAGAAATTAAACAAAGCTGTCCATGTCATAAAAATGGAAGTAGAAACAATAAAGAAAACACAAATGGAAGTGACCCTGGAAATGGAAAATCTAGGAAAGAGGTCAGGAACTACAGATGCAAGGATCAACAACAAAATACAAGAGATAGATAGAGAAGCACAGGCATAAAAGATACCTTAGAAGATACTGACCCAGTGGTCAAACAAAATTGAAAACATAAAAACTCCAAACCCAAAACATCCAGGAGATCAAGGGCACAATGAAAAGACCAAACCTATGAATAATATGAAAAGAAGAGAGTAAAGATTCCCATCTCAAAGGACTCAATATCATCTTCAACAAAATCATAGAAGAAAACTTCTCCAACCTAAAGAAAGAGATGGCCATAAAGTACAAGATGCATATAGACCATCAAATAAATTGGACCAGAAAAGAAAATCCTCTTATCACTTAATAATCAAAACACTAAACGTACAGAACAAAGACAGGATATTAAAAGCTGTAAGGAGAAAGGCCAAGTGACATATAAAGGCAGACCTAGCAGAATCACACCAGAATTCTTAACAGAGACCCTAAAAGCCA
This sequence comes from Rhynchomys soricoides, assembly GCA_019843965.1. NCBI lineage: Eukaryota > Metazoa > Chordata > Mammalia > Rodentia > Muridae > Rhynchomys > Rhynchomys soricoides. Next base: position 98,798 of record JADRCH010006381.1, read on the forward strand.
GAAGAACCTAGACAGAGGTGATACAGACCCTTAAAGAACACAAATTCCATGTGAGGCTACTATACCCTGCAAAACTCTCAATAAGCATAGATGGAGAAACCACAATATCCCATGATAAAACCAAATTTAAACAATATCTATCTACTAATTCATCCCTATGAGGATTCTAGAAGGAAAAGTCCAACACAAAGAGGGTATCTACACCAAATAAAAAGCAAGAAATTAATCATCTCACAACAAAACCAAAATGAGAGAATCACTAACATGAGAATGCCACTTACAACAACAAACATAACAGTAAATAACAATCATCTCATTTTAGTATCTCTAAATATCAATCAATTCAATTCCCCAATAAAAAGACATATGCTAACACACTGGATTCACAAGCAGATTCCAGCATTTTGTTGCATGCAAGAAAAACACCTCAATGATAAAGACAGAAACCACCTCAGAATGAAATGCTGAAAAATATTCTTCCAAGTAAACTATCCCAAGGAACAATCCAGAGTTGCTATCCTAATATCCAATAAAATAGACTGTCAACCAATAGGTATTAGTGACATGGGGAAAGACACTTCATATTCATCAAAGGAAAAATCCACCAAGAAAAAGTCTCAATTCTGAACATCTCTGTGCCAAATGCAAGGGCTCCCATATTCATAAAAGAAACTTTACTAAAGCTCAAAACACATATTAAACCCCACACAATAATAGTGGGAGATTTCAAAATCCCACCCTCACCAAAGGACAGGTCTTTGAAACAGAAACAAAACATAGACATATTGAAACTAATAGAGGTTATGAACCAAATGGATTTAACAGACATCTACAGAACATTTCTCCCTAAAACAAAAGAATATACCTTTCTCAGCACCTCATGGTACCTTCTCTGAAATTGACTATGTAATCAGAAACAAAACAAGCCTCAACAGATAAAAGAAGATTGAAATAATCCCATGCATCCTATCAAATCACCAAGGACAAACTGAATGGCTCTCACTTCTACTTCCTGTGCTTCTCTATATGCATCCTCCAAGCCTGTTCTTACTCTGTTCTTTTTATGTGTTTACTCCCTGTCAATTGATTTCTTACACCACCACTTGACCTAATGTTGATTTTATTTATCCTGTTTATGATAAATAGAATTATCTTGAAGTAAATGTCCCATTCCATGGGCAAGCACCATTCCCTAACACTATAAATGATACTCTGTTATGCTTTCAGACAGGAGCATGTTGACCTCTGAGAGTCTCCACGCATTATTTGACTCAGACAGACACAGACAACCACAGCTAAACCATGGATGGAGCTTGGGAACTCTTAGGGAAGTGAAGGAGAAAGAATTGCATGCCCCAGATGGGATAGAAACTTCACAGGAAGATGATGAGAGTCAATTAACCCAGATCCTTGGGGCTCTCAGAGTTAAACCAACCAAAGAACAGACATGAACTGGATCTAGGGCTCATATGTAGAAGATGTGCAGCTTCACTTTCATGTGGGTCCTGAACAACTGGAACAGGGGCTGTCCCAAAAGCTGTTACCTGAATATGGGATATGTTCTACTAACTGGGTTTCCTTGACTAGCCTCAGTGGGAGATGAAGCACATAGCATCATATAGACTAGAAGTGACAGGTTGGATTGGATACCCAGGGGCCCCTACCCACCCAGAGGAGAAGGGGAGGTGGGGATAGCAGGATTGTGGGAGATGTGACCAGGAGGAGTGAGCAGGATGTAAAATGAATAAGTAAAAATAAAATTAAAGAAGTATATAAAGTTCATTTTATTTGGGATGTACAAAAAGGTATCTGCTAGTACTGTCCAACTCCACAACAAGAAACAGATTTTTATAGAAAATAATCTAATCTTTGCATTCAGAATGTAATCAAATATCCTACAATATTTCCCCTTTTTGTTTAAACAGAACATAAAGATTTTAACTCTAACACAGTCAAAATATTTATAATATTGAATATATTTCTGCAATGCTTTCCAGAATGCACAACTCAATGGTGTTTGGCAGTCTTAGAAAGTATATTTGAGTTCATACTTCTGTAAAATGTTCATGTGAGTCTCATATGAACTCAGAAATTTGAGTGTCCTGAGCAGTGTTTAGTCTGAAGCTGTTCTTTGGATGGTGTTTATCTGCTTAGTGGCAAACCTGGGTAGGTAGCAGAAAAACCAAAGGTATCCACTTTTTGCACTTATGGTAGAAGAGGCTTGTGTTAGTTTTACCAAGTGGTTAGCAAGAGCCCCCTTATCTTCTTGTAGACCTCAAAGATTCCTGTTTAGAAATGATAGAAAACTTAAATATTTTTCAATATTTATATGTCATATTCAGCAGACCTCAAAAAGGTTTCAGGACCACAAATAATTTGGTATATTTGCGGTCCTAATCTTTGTTTCTAGATACCTGTTTCAAACTTAAACCTGAAAACACATACAGGAATGTAGATGAAGATTAATTCTATAATTATTATTATGTATGACTACTAGTCTCATGACAGCATGTTACATAATATAACCCTGCTCTGTGATATAATAGATATGCATGTTATATACAATAATCTTACAGATTTTAAGAAAATATGTATATCTTAAGGAAAGTTTCAAAGAGTAAAATGAAAACCAAAAGAGTAGGAATAAAAGAGAATTGTTTTTTGTTTAAATTAACAATTAATTGACTGTTTAATAAAAGTCAATTGTTTTTTGTTTTCTTCTCTCCCATTCCAGGTGGCTCTTCTGATAGTGAGACAAATATTTTAGATTTTCCTTTAACAAGCATACATGGGTTTAGAGAAGAAAAGAGCCATGATCAAACCTCAAAGCCAGCTTTAGTTTTTAATTGAATTGGAACCACATAAATTTGCCACTTGTGTCTGTAGAGGGCAGCAAAATACCATTTGGCCAATTTACTCTTTTTCTTGGGATATATTCTCTTGATGATCTGTTCTTTTTCTTTAGGTGTTTCCCTTGTCCAGTGGTCTCCAGATTCCGTAGTTGGATCCTGTTATACTATTGGAAAGATAAAAACAAAACCCTGCCCTAAGCCTAACTCTGGGTGTCCCTTCTTGGCAGCTTATATTGTTCCTATGGCAAAAGTTTTCTGGCAACAATAACATTACTATCAGTCAATTCAAATAAATGATATTTTAAAACATGTGGAACTAAAAGTAATTAGTATGTGTATTAGTCAGTGTTCTCTAGAGTCACAGAACTTATAGGTAGTCTCTATATAGTAAGGGAATTTGTTAATGACTTACAGTCTGTAGTCAAACTCCCCAACAATGGTCAGCAGTAGTTGTGAATGAAAACCTGAGGATCTAGCAGTCGCTCAGTCCCACAAGGCTTGCAGGTGAAGAAGATCGAATCTTCCTCCTTCCAATGTCCTTATGTAGATCTCCAGCAGCAGGTGTGGCCCAGACTAGAGGTGTGTGTACCACCACACCTGAAACTTGTGTCTTCCAGACGAAAGATCTAGATCACAGGTGAGCCTTCTAATTCTGGATTGTAGTTTACTCCAGATACAGTCAAGTTGATAATCAGAAATAGCCACTACACTCCACCCCTTGTCAACTTGACACAAATAATATCTCATATCTACATGAGCCAATACCAAGGTCATGAATATCCCTAACATGATATAACTATTCCCCGTACAATCACAAACACATTTATAAACTTACAATGGGGCAATGTCCCTTGTGAACATTCCTTTAGTATCTCAACTTAAATACCAACTGATGTTAAAGAAATTGGAAGACAAATATGTTCTTAACAAAATACAACAGAAGCATCATATTACTTTATAATCCTTCTTTCTGCAGCTGGTTACCTGGTCTTAGCTGGTATTTATAACTACCTTCCTCTACTACCCATTCTGTATTTCCTCCACCCTCTGCAAGCACCTCAGCAGTTCTTGTCTCTTTTCCTAGAGGAGTGACCCATACCTTCATTCCTGATGTGTCTGCATCCTTTGTCATCCTGTCTGAATTAGGCTGTTGTAGTTTCCCATTGACTTTAATTACAGGACATGGTAGTACTAAGAGACACCCTAAGGGATCTCCTGTACTCCAGACATAATCCATTGTGGAGAGGCAATCCAATTTCCCCATGGTAATCTGGATCTATCACCTCTCATAACACTGTTACTCCTTTCTTAGCCTGTTGGTTTAAGGGCATTAGAAGCCCAAAATGACCAGGGGGAAGTCTGACCTTCCAGTTCAATTAAATGTTTGTTGTGGCTCCTGGTAGGAGCACTCCCCCCTCTGGAACCAAACCTTCTGGGCCAGCAGAACATAGAGTTGTGGGGACAGGAAGAAGATATTTGCCTAGAGGGTCACAAAGAGTGATAGTGACTGATAGAAGTTTTCCACCCCTTGATCCCTGGATCCGTGGGAGAATCTGTACCATATGTTGGCCGCTGATTCAAAGCATATACTGCCTCCTGAAGAACTCTGCCCCAACCCTCCATGCTGCTGCCACCTAATTTGTGCTCTAACTGGGTCTTCAAAAGGCCATTCCATCTTTCTATCAGACCAGCTGCTTCAGGATGATGAGGAACATGGTAAAACCAGTGAATTCCATGATCATGGGCCCACTGTCACACTTCTTTGGTTGTGAAATGAGTTCCTTGGTCAGAAGCAATATTGTGTGGAATAACATGATGATGAGTAAGGCATTCTGTAAGTCCACAGATGGTGGTTTTGGCAGAAGCATTACGTCCAGGAAAGGCAAATCCATGACCAGAATAAGTATCTACCCCAGTAAGAACAAAACGTCGTCCTTTCTATGGAGGAAGTGGTCCAATGTAGTCAACCTGCCACCATATTACTGGCTGGTCACCTGGAGGAATGGTGCCATATCTGGGGCTCACTGCTGGTCTCTGCTGTGGGCAGATCTGGCATTCAATAGCAGCTTTAGCCAGGTTAGCCTTGGTGAGTAGAAGCCCATGTTGTTGAGCCCAAGCATAACCTCCATCTTGGCCACCATGGCCACTTTGTTCATGTGCCCACTGAGCACAGGGATAGCTGAGGAAAGAGGCTGACTGTCCACAGAATGGGTCATCTTATCACTTGTTTATTTAACAACTCCTCAGGTGAATTCAACTTTTGGTGAGCATTTACATGGGACACAAATATCTTCACATCCTTTGCCAATTTGGAGAGATCTATCCACATACTTCTTTCCCAGATGTCTTTTTTACCAATTTTCCAATCATGATCTTTCCAAGTCCATTACAATCCAGCCAATCCATACATCTGGCCATTTCTTCCAAACAAACTGTAATACCATGTGTACTGCCTGAAGTTCTGCCCACTGTGAAGATTTTCCTTCACCTGTATCTTTCAGGATTGTCCCAGAAAGGGGTTGTAATGCTGCAGCTGTCCACTTCTAGGTGGTGCCTGCATAAAATGCAGAGCCATCAGTAAAACAGGTCCTAGTCTTCTCTTCTGGAGTCAGCCGATCATAGGGAATACCCCATGAGGCTATAGGCACATGCTTGGCAGCAGATGGCACTGTTACATGAGTAGAAACCATAGGCATTTGAGCAACTTCTTCATGTAACTTGCTTGTGCCTTCAGGACCTGCTCGGCTCGATCACGGATGTACCACTTCCGTTTGATAATAGACTGCTGCTATGCACTTCCTACTTTATGACTTCAGGGTCTGATAACACCCAGCTCATGATGGGCAGTTCAAGTCTCATGGTAACTTGGTGTCCTATTGTCAAACATTCAGTTTCCACCAAGGCCCAATAGCAGGCCAAGAGCTGGTTTTCAAAGGGAGAATAGTTGTCTGCAGATGATGGTAAAGATGTGCTCCAAAATCCCAAAGGTCTCTTCTGTGATTCACCTACGGGGACCTGCCAGAGGCACCAAACAGCATCTCTATCTGCCACCAACACCTCAAGTATCATCAGGTCTGTTGGATCATATGTTCCATGTGGTAGAGCAGCCTGGACCTGTTGAAGACCATTCTTCCTGTTCCAGGCCAGACAAAAAGATAGCTTTCTGAGTCACTTGCTAAATTGGCCTGAATAACACACCCAAGTGAGGAATGTGCTCTCTCTAGAATCCAAATTAGATCCACTACATGTTGTGCTTCTTTCCTAGTGGTGGGATGGACCAGGTGCAATAAGTTATCTTTCACCTTAGAAGGAATATCTCTGCATGCCCCACACTACTGGACACCTAACAACTTCTCTAAGGTAGATCATCCTTGAATTTTGGTTGGATTTATTTCCCATTTCTGATAGGCATATGTGTTACCAATGAGACCAAAGTGATTGCTACTTCCTGCTCACTTGGTCCACTCAAAATAATGTTATCAATATAGTGCACCAATGTGATATTTTGTGGAAGATACAAATGTTCAAGATCCCTTCTAGCTAAGTTATGACACAGAGCAGGAGAGTTAATATATCCTTGAGGCAAAATTGTAAATGATAGTGCTGGCCTTGTCAAATAAAAGCAAATTGCTTCTGGTGGCCCTTATGGACAGGTACTGAGAAGAAGGCATTTGCTAGATCAATAACTGCATACCAGGTACCAGGAGATGTGTTAATTTGCTCAAGTGACAAAACTACATCTGATACAGCAGCTGCAATTGGAGTTACTACCTGATTTAGTTTTCGACAGTCAACTGTCATTCTTCGTGATCCATCTGTCTTCTGCAGTGACCAGATAGGAGAGTTAAAGGGAGATGTGGTGGGAACCACCACCCCTGCTTCTCTCAAATCCTTGATAGTGGCAGTAATTTCAGCAATTCTTCCAGGAATACGGTATTGTTTTTGATTCACTATTTTCTTTGGCAGAGGCAACTCTAATGGCTTCCATTTAACCTTTCCAACCATAGTAGTCCTCACTCCACAGGTCAGGGAACCAATGTGAGAATTCTGCCAATTTCTAAGTATATCTATCCCAATTACACATTCTGGAATTGGGGAAATGACCACAGGATGTGTTTGGGGACCCACTGGACCTACAGTGAGTCAGACATCAGTCAAAACTCCATTAATCACCTGGCCTAAATAAGCCCCTACTTTAACTGTAGTGCCACAATGTTTCTTGGGATCTCCTGGGACAAATGTCAATTCAGAGCCAGTATCCAATAGACCCCTTAAAGTCTGATTATTTCCTTTCCCCCTGTGTACAGTTACCCTTGTAAAAGCTGAAGGTCCCTCTGGGGAAGGACTAGAGAAAGACTATCAGCAAAACTTTTAGGTGTCTTATCATGATCCTTCCTCAGGGGAACCTCCCATCTCTTTATTCAAGGGGTTCTGGGTCTGAAAACTGGCTCAAATCTGGAAATTGATTCACTGGCCTAGATTGCCTTTGCCAGGATCCAGTGTAGCCTTTCTTACATTTGTTTGAAAATTTTTTCTGCTTATACAGATCAAACAGATATGCAGTAGGCTTCCTATGTATTTCATGCCTAGAAACACGATGACTGATTAGCCAGAACCAAAGGTCTGAAGGAGTCATGCCATTATAAATTTCACTTCTCCTTTGCTGACCATCATGGTATATGTCATTATAAATGTTGTCAATTATAATAACTATGACCACCTTGTCTCTGGTGATTCAATGCTGCCACTGGGCCCTTGATACCTCAAGGCCCAATTAAACCCATTACATTTAATTCATCTAATTGAGCAGAAACATCTCTAACCCTAAGGTCTGGCACAAGGGAAAGGACAAGAACAAAACTCTTCAAATGTTCTGGTGCCCCTCTCACCTGTTTGTGTTTTATAGGATTGGTGAAGGGCATATCTTCTGGGCCTTCCCTTTGTGGAGAATTAGGTTTTATGCAACGTATCCACTTTAACATTGTAATTTCCCTGAGCCTTAAAATCCCTTCATCAACACCAAACCAAGGGATATCAGGAATCTCCAACTCCTTTTCAGTAAGCCAACTTTTGATAAACGCTTCAGCCAACCATTCAAACAAACTTCTGACACCTTTTTTTAACTGTATGAGCTTCCATATTAAACCTTGAATCTCCACTCAGAGGGCCCATGTCAATCAACGCAGCTTGATCTAGTTTTATGTTTCACCATTATCCCACACCCTTAAAATCCATTCCCACACATAATCCCCAGACGTCTGCTTGAATGAATTGGCAAACTCATTAAGCTCCTTAGTAGTGTATCACACTTCCTCATGGACTACACTTTCTACCTCCCATCTAGGGGCCTGTTTTGCCTTGAGTATGGTTATAGGTCTAGAAGAAACTATTCGTGGGCCTTGAAAAACATCAATATTATCTTGTCTAGCATTTTCTTCAGCAAAAGTCACCCCTGGCCCATCAGACTCTGAGGGATTAATTTCCTCATGTGGAGAAGGCATTATTTCAAGGGGTGGGGCTGAGGATACTACTTCCTCAGGTGGAATAAACCATTGAGAATCTGAAGATTTAGAATTCTCAGCTTAAACAGGGTCCTCCCACACATCCCCATCCCAAGTTATAGGACCAATTAATGCCCTTACTTTAACTGTTGACACCCTCCGAGGCTGAGACCTGAACTTTTGTTGCAATGCAGCCAACCTTATAATGAGGGCTTCAGTTTGATTTTCTGCAACTTGAGCTCTATGGCTGCTGGAGAGAAGATTCTCTTCATGGATACACTTGCAACTTTTAGATTGGTCAATTGCATCTGGATTCATTCAATTATATTTTACAACTCCTTTTCATTCATCATCTTTTCCAGAGATACTAAAGAGCAACCAGCCAGCAAAGTAATTTTCAAATGTTTTCCCATATTGCAAAAAGTTTTGAGCACACAATCACCCAATTCATCAAGATGCTCAATGGCATTAGTTTCTTTAAGTGTAAAATATATTTCCTACCATGCGTCTTCAATATCCTTCAAGCTCCCAGGAGAGAGCATATCTGAATAGGTTTCAGCAGTTGAAGGTGCTGGTGAATTATTAAACCAACTCCAGATTCTTAAGAGATTCATCCTTATACTGCTTTCTGCTCCTCTAGAGCCACTCCCAGTACCAACTTCTGTATTAGTAAGGGTTCTCTAGAGTCACAGAACTTATATGTAGTTTCAACATAGTACGGGAATTTGTTAATGACTTATAGTCTGTAGTCAAACTCCCCAACAATGGTCAGCAGCAGCTTTGAATGAAAGTCCGAGGATCTAGCAGTTGCTCAGTCCCACAAGGCTCCCAGGTGAAGAAGATTGAGTCTTCCTCCTTCCAATGTCCTTATGTAGATCTCCAGCAGCAGGTGTGGCCCAGATTAGAGGTGTGTGTACCACCACACCTGAAACTTGTGTCTTCCAGTCTCAAGGTCTGGATCACAGGTGAGCCTTCTAATTCTGAATTGTAGTTCACTCCAGATATAGTCAAGTTGACAATCAGAAATACAGTACATATGGATAAGTATACCTATATTATAATTTCTTTTTATATATGAATTTAAGGTTTAAGTGTATTTACTCTTACATCACAAAATACATTCACTTTGAATTTCATCCTACATTTTTCAAATGGCTTTCAATTTTATACCACTGTTATTCTTTTGTACCCACTTCTGACTCACAAGTGTTAGGAATGTAGTCTGTGCCAACAATGTGATGGTGTGAAGGTGTGAAGCACTGCCTGACTATTTCTTAAAATAGTTATTCTCATAGGATTGTCCTGGTTTAATTTGGTTCTGTATTTCCCCTTATATTTTAGTGTTGGAGCAAGCTGTCAAGCTTTTAAAATGTGTATCCTATCATTTTTTGCTGATTTTTTTGAAAAATTTCCTTGACAACTTTTAATATTCTGGTATTAATTAAACATGATGCCAATTACCCTACTGTTTCTTTAGGTTTAGATGTTTTGTTTTTCATGCCTGAATGAGCTACATATAATTTGATGTATTTGCTAAGTTTTTTAGAATTTGCCATTTCCATTCATACCTCCAGTGACCACTGATCTTTCCATTTATATGGCAGTTACTAGTGTTCTGATTTTATGACCATATAGCTATACCACATTATATGAACCATGAATTGGAGATGAGATAATTCATTTGCTTTCCTAATTGTATGTTTAATAGACAATTGTTATGCACTGATTTTATGGATCCTTCTTCAAAATTGGGCATTCCATGCCCTGGTCTATAGGGTGCCATTTTCCATTAGGTTTGGTTCCAACAGAGGTCAATGAACCATCACTAAAACATGCATTGTTCAAATTTTCTAATGATCTCATTGGTCCCCACAGTTCAATAGGTGCCTCTCTCGGGGAAAGGGTGAGTGGTTTAGTGATGGAGATTACAGGCAACTCAGCTCTTTCAGCAGTGCAAGAAGGCACAGAATCCTTTGCTACCACATCCTGGTTAGAAAGGACATTCATGAAAGAACTATGCCTTCTAAAAGATCCATACCAACATTGTAAGGGATGTTCTTATTGCCATTGTGGAGTTAGCAGTGACTAAATTTAAGGTTCTCTATTCCCCATCCAGAGAATGTCCCACCTAGGTATCCATCCCATCTGCAGAAACCAAACCCAGACACTTGCTGATGCCAAGAGGTGCTTACTGTCAGCAGCCTGGTATAGTTGTCCCCTGAGAGGTTCTGCCTGAGAGTGACCAATACAGATGTGGATGTACACAGCTAAACATCAGACTGAGCATAGGGACCCCAATGGAGAAACTCAGGCAAGGTTTGTAGGAACTGAAGGGGCTTGCAACCCCATAGGAAGAACAACAATATCAATGAACTAGACACCCCAAAGCTCCAAGTGACTAGACCACCAACCAAAAAGTACATATTGGGGGACCCATGGCTCCAGCTGGATATGTAGAAGAGGATTGACTTATCTAGCATCACTGAGAGGGGAGCCCCTTGGTCCTGTGGAGGCTCCATGACTCAGGGTCAGGGAATGTTAGGGTGCTGAGGCAGGAGTGAGTGGGCTGGAGGTAGAGCACCCTCATAGCGGCAGGGAGAGGGAGAGGGGATAAGGTGCTTGTGGAGGGGAACCTGGGAAGGGGGATAGCATTTCAAATGTAAATAAATAAAATAACCAATAAAAAAAATGAAAAAAATCCAGATTTGTATCGCAAGAAGAGAATATATATTCTCCGCATATGGGAGAAATTTGAAATAGATGCCAAGAGGCAAATGTTGGTGGACAACCTTTTGTTTTATGAAGAGTCACCAGTTGCCAACTTACCAATAAATATAATATCCAAAATGAGGCTATCATCTGGTTCAACATTGGTCAGAGTTGCATGTGTGGATATCTGTGCCCCAGAGAAAATTAGCTGCCTTTCTAGTAACCCTATAGAATGTTTTTCTAACAATCTGTAAATATGGTATATGATTTCTCTAGTGTGTAAATAGATCAAGAACTGTATCTGGGATTTGTGTTTGGATTGTGCTTTTAAAGGTTCATGCCAGGGCTGGAGAGATGGCTCAGTGGTTAAGAGCACTGACAGCTCTTCCAGAGGTCCTGAGTTCAATTCCCAGCAACCACATGGTGGGTCACAACCATCTGTAATGGGATCCAATGCCCTCTTCTGGTGTGTCTGAAGACAGTGACAGTGTACTCACATAAAAAAAAAAAATCTTTTTTTTTTTTTTTGAAGGGAAATCTGGAAAGGGGAAAACATTTGAAATGTAAATAAAGTAGAAAAAAAGGTTGTGTTCTACTACCACCTACTTCACTCTACAAGTTAGAAAACAACTAACTGTCTTCTCTGATGGATTAAAGGCATGGATATCCCTGCTCAAATACTTTATCTTTGATTCAAATTACCCTCAACTCTTAGAGAATTAGAAAACAAGATACAAAGAACAAGTAGAAATCCTATAATTTCCTCTGATTGTTGCCAAAGTGTAGGAAAATCTTTCTTTAAAATATTGCTGCTAACATGTTATTTCTTATAAAATCTTAGGGCTTCTAGGACATTTCCTGTTAAGAGCTGTTCAATTTCATCATTACCTTGTGTGATAGAGACTAGTAGACACTTATGTGTTATATGCAGTGGAGTATATCTATTTCTGATTACTTGTTGTAGTTGAACAAATATCAATTTTACTCTGAATCATCTGGAATAATTTCAGCAGTTTCATTGTGTATAACAACTCTTCATATAGAAAATCCGTAATTATATTAATATATTTAGTAAAATCTACTCTAAGATATTATTCCTCTCTGAATAAGGATTCTTATGGTAGAGTGAGTAGAGGATAAATAACTAAAGTACAATCAAGATTTGGATACTGTAATTACTTTTCTATTACAGCCAAATATCTCTCAGGTTCAGCTGATAATTTTCTTTGACAATTTCATTCCTCATCAACTCGCAAGTTGTGAAATAAATTACTTAGTTCTTTAGTAGTTTATCCAATTAGGATCCAAAGCCAATTATGTCTTCCAGCAAGTTTTGAAATGCTTAATAGTTTATAACTGATATGTCCTGGATTTTACTTTCTGCCTGCAAATACCTATCTTATGTCTTAGATAATTGACAGCATATCCTCTTTGTACATCATTAGCAGCAATTTCTAATTACAAGCTAGGTAAAATTCTAGATACTTAATCATTTATCTTTATGCTATTTCTATCTAATCAATCAGTAAATAGCATCCACATTATGGTAAATTTCAGATTGATGAAACTGTTCACAAATTATCTATTATAATAGTTGTTGTACAAAATATTGACACAATGTGGGACTGCTTAACATTCCTTATGATAAGACTTACAATGGTATTTCTTTATTGGGCAAATATTGCTATTAGTAGGTACTGGGAAAGCAAACAATTTCCCTATCATGGACATGCAAAAGGATAGTGAAAAGCAATCATGTAAGTCAATTGATATCACAGGCCATGACTTATGTAATAAAGAGGGTAATTGAATGCCAGGCTGAAAAGAGTTCATTGGTTGAATCATCTTATTTATGGCTGTTAAATCAGTTAACATCCTCCAGTTTCTTAAATTATTTTTATAAGAAATAAACATAGATTCTTCAATGTGCTCATCATTTAGCAGATCCTGTACCAGCTGTTCTAGTACCTGATATTTTTCTGATGTAAATGGCCATTGTTCCACCCACAGATGTTTGTCAGTTAACCATTTTAAAGTAACAACAGTAGATATTTTTGAAGGACCAACAGCTATTATGACATTTCTGTGGACATTGTGGAGTGACTTTTCATGATAATACATTTTAATATTTTTCTTCAAAGCATTCTTTATTTTATGGTTTGTTTCTGAGATTGCAGGAATGTTCATCTCTTTTTTCCATTGGCAAAACAAATCAAACGCCCCTAAATTCTCATCTATGTTATCCACATGTGATTTTCATTTTTCTATTTGTCCTTCTGGCTCTTTAAACTTAACACAATTTGCTCCTTATTTTACCCAAGATGAATTTCCCATCCCTAGAAGCTGAATATGTACCTCCTGTAGAACCTAATCTGGATGCTAAGGTTTTGGTGAAATTATTGTTATGCCTGTTTTTGTGTCTACTAAACTTTCAATTTCAATGTCATTTATTTGAATTTTTAGCTTTGGTGTCCTGTCATCTATAGTATTTTGCCAAAATACTTGCTTTTTTGGTCTCTCTTAATTTTTTGGTTTTATCTACTAGAGCTGTTCTATCCTTGATTATATCTATGACAATCTTCTTTTTAAACAACAGGTCTTAAATCTTTAATTGTTCTTTGGATGTTTCTCCAATGATATGCTCTTCTTTTATTAAATTATCTCTACACAAAAAACATGATTTTTTTTGCATTTTATGATTGCATTGCTTATAATCCCTTCTCAAATGACCCTGCTTACTACAAGTAAAACATTTTGCATTTTGACTTTTTCTTAAAACTTTGAGAAATTTCTTCTCCTATCACAGTAGTTTCATAAACATGAGGTTCAATGTCAGACATGTTTCTAATCACTTCATCTATTGATTCTGATCTTGCTTTTAAAGATCCTATCAGCCTTTTGCATTCTGAAATAGCATCTTCAGTAGCCAAAGATTCAATTAGTGTTTGTCTGACTTCTGAATCTAATACTATTCTATTTATAGATGAAGGCAATCTTTACAAAAAAAAAAAAAAAATCAGTGAATGATTATTTTGGGCCTTGTATAGTTTTAGTAAATGACTCAGACTTCTTTCCTGATTATTCAGCCTTGTCCAAAGCATTTAATACTGGTAAATGACATAACACTAAGGTGTGATAATCAAATTTAAGTTGTTTTTGTAACTCTGTATATTGACCCTTGCCTAGCAACTGACATTGGGAAATATTAATACCTCTAGCATGATGTTATTGCTCTATGGCCATAGCTTTTTCTTTTCACATTGTGTGTCATTGTAACTGGGGACCAGCTTCCAATATTGCTGCTGCTACTTATTTCAAGTCTTAGGGAATAATTCTAATCTGATTTGCCCTTGAATTTAGTATCTGCTTCAAATAGGGTGAATGTATACAATACAAAATAATAATTTCTGTTAATCTGATCACATATAATATGTCTTTAGGATTCCATCTAATTTCTTCATAACCTTTGGATTGCTTATCATATGTTGGTCAGTCTTGTATGGAAACAGGGTAGATTAAGGTTGGTTTTCTAACAGTCTTGGTCTGTCCTTTAGTTTCACTATGTGGTGGCATGGTTTGTTCTTATATAAATTCTTCTGTCAGTGACTGAGGTTTTTTTATTTCCATTTATAAGTTGCATATGAATAAGAAGCCTGAAAATTTCATGAATTCATGTTTGTATCTAAAAATATACAAATAAAATATTTTATAAAAAGATAATTCTTGCAACTAAAATGCATGTAAACATTTGTATTCTAAGTAAAAAGAAAGAAAAACTAATTTTATTCCCTGCAATATCAGATGTACTTACACAATGCTATGGCCAGTCTTATGCATCTCTGTTTCTCATGAGTATACTGTAGTTGAAATAACATGGTTTTATTCGATATGTAAGTAACTGTAAGTTCAAATGTAGGCGAAACTGTCAACAAAAAGATAGCACATTACTTCACTGAACTGATTAAACGTTGCCATTTAAGTTGCCTTTTCTTAAAGTACCATTCTCAATTGGGAAACTTGTAATTATCCCAGAGTCTGAAAAACCCATAACATTATTTTGCTCTTCATTTTAAAATATTGGATCATGAAAGAACACTTGTATCCTCAACCATACAACAGATAAAATACCATG
Organism: Rhynchomys soricoides; assembly: GCA_019843965.1. Classification (NCBI taxonomy): domain Eukaryota; kingdom Metazoa; phylum Chordata; class Mammalia; order Rodentia; family Muridae; genus Rhynchomys; species Rhynchomys soricoides. The sequence continues at coordinate 113,992 of JADRCH010006381.1, forward strand.
TAATCTACATTTGCTCAAATATAACAAAAGTTTAGTAGATTAAGATTTATAATTTATCTTGTAGAAATATTATCATATATATGGAGGTTCTAATGTCTCAAGAGATACTAATACCTTAGGAAAGCTGTATAATTGAATGTACACAGTTACTTACCAGTCATACTCATTTGCTATTTCTATTAAATAAATATACACTAGGTACATACACTTTCAAATTAATGTCATAGCTATTTGATTGGAACATAGAAATATTAGAGACAGAAAATGATCCAGGGATTTGTAATATAATTGCTGTCTAATTCATCTTGCACTTCCTATAGCTGAGATAAAGAAGGATAAATTGTAGAGGAATAACCAACTGGCACACTTCACCCATATCTAAAAGAGTGAAGTACTGTGATTTTCTCATGACAGACTCGTACTGAAAGATATTAATTTTAACTTCATCTATGTACATTAGCATTAAACTCTACAGTGGTAGGAATTCACAATCCTAATAAACCCATGTAAAAATACACAATACAGATATTTTATTCCTAAGGCATATGTTTAGATTGGGAAGATTTAGAACTATACAATAATTTATTGCCAAGCTAATAATGATTCCATTGACTATGTGGTTCTGGTCCATGGTGGCTGCCTCATCCTCTGTGTTCCTCCACCCAGCTTCTCTCTCTCTCTCTCTCTCTCTCTCTCTCTCATCTCTCACTCTCTTTCTATCTCTATCTGTAACAACCACCCTTTGAACCTCCAGTCCCACTCCCTCCACTGCCCAATCACAAGCTTTAGCCTTTTATGAGCAGTTAAGTTGGGGAGAAGTTTCAAAAGGCAACACTTGAGTACATGATAATCTACTTTTTGGGGGGTAACCACCTCTTGTGGAACCAGTATTTATCATTAGAATATAAGCAGCATCAGATCAACCCATTTCAGTCTACTATGGATTATTTGTTTAGGAAATACATGACAAAATCCTGTTGTCACTCTTTGTATGTTTCATAAAACAAATGTGATAACGTTTAAACAGGAATACACTGATAAGTACAATATGCATCTGTCATTGAAAGTATTTGAAATTCCAAGTGATTGAATAATTTTTTTATTTTTTACATTTGAGTTCTGAGGAGTTTAACTATTAATATACTAATGGGAGCAAGTCAGCTTCATGGTCCTATTAGTATCTATCCAAAAATAAACGAGAAGCATCTGATTCCAGATTAGTTGTGATTATGGGCTGTGAAGCCAGAGGACCAAACCCCCAAGCTGGTTCTACCATGAACTGCAATCCCTGATCCCTGAGAAAACAGAACTCAGAATTTGTTTTTTACTTTTAACTTAAGCATCTCATGTGGATATTATTCAATATGAAAAGCTAAGACAGAAATGTTCTCATTTTGTTTATGCATGTGTTAATGTCAAATAGGCTAATTGTTAATACCAGCTAACATTTTGTTATTATGCTTCTTAAATAATCATTAATAACATTTTCATATGTAAATACCATCTTTCAAACGTATTCTTTTTTTGTTTTGTTTTGTTTTTTGAGACAGGGTTTCTCTGTGTAGCCCTGGCTGTCCTGGAACTCACTCTGTAGACCAGGCTGGCCTTGAACTCAGAAATCCGCCTGCCTCTGCCTCCCAAGTGCTGGGATTAAAGGCGTGCGCCACCACTGCCCAGCTAAACATATTCTTGATTTGTTTCCATTTACTTATTATAATATTTTCCTAAATAGTTAATCCCATTGGAAAAATGGCTTCCAAATATGTTTAATATAAAAGTATAAAATGTTTATGTATTTTGTAAGTAGCATTTGGATCAAGAATCAAAATACTTCTGGATTCAGATATTCAATCATATTATATCAAGTGTTTTAGATATTAGTGATATCTATTGTTTCAAGCACTTTATGACTATAATAAGATTTTTATTATTATTGATTTTGCACAATGCTTACAGTTTGTAAAGGATTTGAAGTGAGGTTCCTACATTCTACCAGGTATTGAAAGTATATCTACCTTTTATCCTATTTCCATTTCGATTTATGTGGGTAAGTATATTTGGGAAGTGATGCTTTGCGCTATACAAGTGCCAGTAACCAGTAATAGCATCCTTAGGATCCTTAACTTTGCATTCTTTGCCCATGAAATAAACTGAAATGATGAGAAAAAAGAAACTTGTAATCTATTGTTGCTCCCGGTATTTTGTTACTTTCTTCAAAAAGAAATAATCTAAAGAAGTGTATCTACACTAATACTTGTTTCAAGATGAAGTCCTAAAAGTTCAATATTCACAAAAAAATATCTTTGCAATTCACGAAATTGGGTCTAATTGCTGTAAATGTGTGCTCTTGGCATTTCCCATGTTTTCTAAATATAAAGAAAAATAACACATTCATCACCAGTTATTATTCCACATATAATTTTGGCTTACCATAATAGATTACTAGTGAATTTTACAAGATAAAAATAATCAAGATCACTGCCATTCTACAATTTTCATTCTAAGTTAAAGAGCTTCTCTCAGACTATTATAAGATTTTCAAATATATACATGTTCTAGGTTTTTATGTGTGGTAAATTTTGGTGTATGGATTTATCTGTGAGCAGTAGGACAAAATGATTACATTGGAACAAGGACAGAAACTTCTTTATTCAAGTCGTAATTATCTATGGGTTTTTGTGGAAGGAAGCTACACTGTTCAGAGTGAATGATATAAGATGATTTTGTAGATATGTCAAACATACTTTTTAACAACATATGTTTTGGCATTTCTTTGTTATTAATAGCTACACAAACTTCAATGACTTCATCAGTTAACTCACTGTTCTTAATTCTGCTTCACAGCCCAAAACTTTAAAATAATATCAGTAATGTACAGGATAATGTGGAAATAATTAACAGACCTGCATCCTATGGAAAGGTTTTTGTCGGTCTTTAGTCTATGACTCATAGATTCTGGACTATATATGTTGCCAAATTACACTCGATACTTACTCTTTCTAACACCCTAATTTTAGCAAGCACTTATTATAAAGCATTTCTTCTATTTACTAGCTTGCTATAGTTATTAAATTAAAAGGAAAATTCAAATAACAAGATATAATTGATACTCTCAAGAAATGCAACAGAAAAGGGCATCAAATCCTAATATTAATATTTATGGATGTACAGATTTCATATAAAAAATTACCTAATACTATGATGTAATGGTAGAAAATGATTTATGTCTTGTACACTCATTACTACAGATTCATGCTAACTTCATATAATAAATATAAAACCAATATTTTCATTGGAAAAAGTATTCTCATTTGTTTTCAAATTCTACACTCAATAGTTAATTGTTTTACATTCAACAGGAATACAATCTATTCAAAAGTACTCAATTACTAATATATTTACATATTCTGAAGGACTATACACTGTAAGTTTGATTACATCCTATTTTGGGGGTATTTTCTTTTCTTTTTTTGATACTTTATTTACATTTCAAATGTTTTCCCCTTTCAAGATCTCCCCTTTGGAAACCCCCTATCCCATCCCCCATCCCCTGCCTCTATAAGGGTATTCCCCCACCCAACCACTCCCATCTTCCCTCCCTGGCAATTCCCTATACTGGAGCATCTAACACCCTCAGACCCAAGGACCTGTCCTCCAACTGATGGCCAACAAGGCCCTCCTCTGCCACATATATGGCCAGCACCATGAGACTCTCCATGTGTACTCCTTGGTTGGTGGTCCAGTCTACAGGAGCAACCGGGGGTCAGGCCAGTGGACACTGTTGCTCCCTCCATGGGGCTGCAAATTCCCTTAGCTCCTTCAGCACCTTCTCTAACTCCTCCATCTGGGATGTCATGCTTAGTCCAAACATTGATGTGGATTGAATCTTGGGTATTCCCAATTTTTGGGCTAATATCCACTTATTAGTGAGTACATACCCTGTTCATTCTTTTGTAACTGAGTGACTTCACTCAGGAAGATATTTTCATATTTCATATTTTACTATGTTTAGGTATGCTCCTTAAATTCCTGATCTTTCCAAGACTTTTATCATGAAGGGATGTTGAATTTTGTCAAATGGTTTTTCAGCATCTAATGAAATGACCATGCAGTTTTTTTCTTTGAGTTTGTTTATGTAGTGGATTACGTTGATGGATTTCCAGGTATTGAACCATCCACCCATCCCTGGGATCAAGTCTACTCGATCGTGGTGAATGATTGTTTTGATGTGTTCTTGGATTAATTTTGCAAGAATTTTATTGAGTATTTTTGCATCAATATTCATAAGGGAAATAGTTCTGAAGTTTTCTTTCTTTGTTGGGTGTTTGTGAGGTTTTGGAATCAGTGTAACTGTTGCGTCATAGAATGAATTGGGTAGTGTTCCTTCTGCTTCTATTTTGTGGAATAGATTGAAGAGTATTGGTATTAGGTCTTCTTATGCTAAAACCATCTGGTCCTGAGATTTTTTTGGTTGGGAAACATTTAATGACTGCTTCTATTTCTTTAGGGATTATGGGACTGTTTAGATGGTTTATCTGATCCTGACTTAACTTTGGAATTTGGTATCCTTCTAGAAATTTGTCCATTTCCTCCAGATTTTCCAATTTTGTTGAGTATAGGCTTTTGTAGTAGGATCTGATGAGTTTTTTAATTTCCTAAGAATCTGTTGTTCTATCTCCTTTTTCATTTCTAATTTTGTTAATTTGGATACTGTCTCTGTGCCCTCTGATTAGACTGGTTAAGGGTTTGTCTATCTTGTTGATATTCTCAAAGAACCAGCTCCTGGTGTTGTTGATTCTTTGTATAATTATTTTGTTTCTACTTGGTTGATTTCAGCCCTGAGTTTGATTATTTCCTGCCTTCTACTCCTCTTGGGTTTATTAGCTTCATTTTGTTCCAGAGCTTTCAGGTGTGCTGTTAAGCTGCTAGTGCATGCTCTCTACAGTTTCTTTTTGGAGGCACTCAGAGATATGTGTTTTCCTTTTAACACTGCTTTCATAGGTTTGGATATATTGTACTTTCATTTTCATTAAATTCTAGGAAGTCTTTAATTTCTTTCTTTCTTTCTTCTTTGACCACGTTATCATTGAGTAGAGCATTGTTAAGCTTCCATGTGTATGTGGGTTTTGTGTTGTTGTTGCCTTTGAAGACCAACCTTAATCCATAGTGATCTGAGAGGAGATATGGGATTATTTCAATCTTCTTATATTTGTTGAGGTTTGCTTTGTGACCAATTATATGGTCAATTTTGGAGAATGTACCATGAGGTGCTGAGAAGAAGGTATATTCTTTTGATTTAGGATGAAATGTTCTATAGATATCTGTTAAATCCATTTGGTCCATAAGTTCTGTTAGTTTCATTGTGTCTCTGTTTAGTTTGTGTTTCCAAAATCTGTCCGTTGATTAGAGTGGGGTTTTGAAGTCTCCCACTATTATTGTGTGAGGTGCAATGTGTGCTTTGAGCTTTAGTAAAGTTTCTTTTATGAATGTGGGTACCCTTGCTTTTGGAGCATAGATATTCAGAATTGAGAGTTCTTTTTGGTAGATGTTTACTTTGATGAGTAGGAAGTGTCCTTCCTTATCTGTTTTGATGACTTTTGGTTGCAAGTCAATTTTATCTGATATTAGAATGGCTACTCCAGCCTGTTCCTTGGGACCATTTGCCTGGAAAATTGTTTTCTAGCCCTTTACTCTGAGGTAGTGTTTTTCTTAACTTTGAGGTGCATTTCCTGTATGCAGCAAAATTCTGGGTCCTGTTTATGTATTCCATCTGATATTCTATGTCTTTTTCTTGGGAAATTGAATCCATTGATGTTAAGAGATATTAAGTAATAGTGATTGTTGCTTCCTGTTATTTTCATGTTATTTTTGTTTGTGTGGCTACCTTCTTTTGAGTTTGTTGAAAGATTAGTTTCTTGCTTTTTCTAGAGTGTATTTTCCCTCCTTGTGTTGGCATTTTCCATCTATTATCCTTTGTAGGGCTGGGTTTGTGGAAACATATTGTGTAAATTTGGTTTTGTCATGGAAAATCTTGGTTTCTCCATCTATTGTAATTGAAAGTTTTGCTGGGTATAGCAGCCTGGGCTGGAAGTTGTTCTTAGAAGGAAACCAGAAGGCTCCTGTCCCCAGTTTCTCCTCAGTCCCTGAGTCCTGAGGGTTCTGGGTGGGTCCCACTGACCAGAGATGCTGCCATTACCCTGCTCACAGGCTTGTCCACACTCCTGGGAGGCTAGCCTTTATTCTGCACTATTTGGGTATGGATCAGTGTGGCACAGGCCACAGGCATAAACCTGAGGATTTTCTTTTTATGTTGACTATTTGATAGAGGGAATTGCCTTGAAATGATTATGATACCAGGGATTGTCTTGAGTTTTGGTCTTTCTCTGTCTCCTGTTTATAGGCTAATATTACTGTCATATTTATCCATAGTAAGATTGTTCTATATTCTCAGATTGGTTTTGTCCCATATTTTTTAGATTATTATTGTAAATGCAGTGAGTACTTGCATTGAATTGTTTGTTTAAATACCAGTCCATCACAGTAGAATTTTTCACTAGTATTAATTTCAATTGCTTGAGATTCTCAATAACTACTTTGATTCATCAAAGTGAGTTACAGACATTTTGCAAACTTTCTTTTTTGGGTGTCCTTAATGCTACACAATGCAAGAATTAAACTATGCATGAAATCATAAAGTTTGATTGGCCTTTTCTACCTCAAGAGGCATGTGTCTTAAGTATTTCAAGTTATGATTCATGGCTCTTGGCTCCAATATTACTTCCAATTCCTTAGATATTGATTCACTCTATCAGACTGTGAGTTGTCAAAGATTCTGTGTTTCTGTTTGTTTCCGTGGAAGTCAAAGAAGCATATAAAGTTGACAGGACAATTTGTCATAGATATTAATGTTGATTATCCCAAATAACTTACAAACATCACCCTATCCTGGTAAATACAACAATATCAATACTGATAATTCTATTTCTGATAAGAGTATAAAAATTCTCATTGCTCTCAATAATTTTGTCACACCCTCAGTCTTGATGTGATCTTTTCAATCTGGCCTTAAGGAATTCCTTGTTCCCATATCAGGTGACTTTGTCCCAGTAAATAAGCACAGGCACTTATAGCACTACCAGTATTACAAATATTTTCTTTCTTTGTCAAAGCACCATTGCCAAAAATTCTAGTTCTCAATTGTGTGGAACAGAATGTTTTCTTATAAAAATTCTTATGAATGAAGTAGATTTTCATATTTGAACAGAGGTTTTTATACAGATTTCATTTTTTTAAAAAAAAATCTCAATTTATATAAAATTGTATTACTTCCTTCTACCTCTCTGAAACCCTTGAAACATATACCTACTCTTTTGATAATATATGTAAGTTATATAATGCATATAAATTTATCTATCTATCTATCCATGCTACTCTGCTTATAATTTTTGTGTGGATATATATTGAAGACTGACTACATGAGACAGCTAATAACTATATTCTCATCTTTGACACAGTTCTACAAACACACACACACACACACACACTTCTTTACAGTGAGTGTTGTACAGAAACACTTGGTTTTATACAACTTATAAAGTATACATGGACATTAGTCACAGATATCATGGATGGAACATGGGGAGATAGATCAGGGGATTAATGGCATCTCCAGTTACACCTTGATATCAAGGAGAGCTTCATAAACATGGGTCTTAGCTCAAAAAATATACTTAGAGATTCTTGTTAAAATAATCATGATTATTTGACATTCACAGATTATTTTCCTTTTTATGTTATAAATTATGGGTAAGTTTGAACTCAGTCTCCCACTCTCCCACTCCTCCTCCCACACTCTCCCACTCTACTGAATTTCCCACATTGGGAAAAGAAGAAAGCCATTACATTCAGAGTGCAATAGATGTACCCTGCCTTATAAAACACAATCATGATCATGGTGCCTTCCCTATCATGTAAGTATATTCTTTTTATTTCCTTCATTTCTTTTTTTTTATTTTATTTTATTCTACTTTATTTACATTTCGAATGTTTTCCCCTTTCCAGATCTCTCCTTTGGAACCTCCCTATTCCCTCCCCCCTCCCCTGCCTCTACTGGGGTATTCCCCCACCCACCCACCCACCCACTCTCATCTTCCCTCCTTGGCATTCTCCTATACTGGGGGATCTAATACCCTCAGGCCCAAGGGCCTCTCCTCCCCCCGATGTCTAACAAGACCCTCCTCTGCTGCATATGTGGCCAGAACCATGGGTCACTCCATGTGTATTCTTTGGTTGGTGATACAGTCTCCAGGAGTATCAGGGGATCAGGCCAGTTGCCACTGTTGCTGCCTTTCAGGGGATGCAAATTCCCTTATCTCCTTCAGTCTCTTCTCCAAGTCCTCCATCTGGGACCTCCCACTCCCCCCTATTGTTGCTGTGAAGTGACTCTTGGGTATTACGAACTCTTGGGCTAATAACCACTTAACAGTGAGTACATACCGTGTTCATTCTTTTGTGACTGTGTTAACTCAGTCAGGATGATATTTTCAAGATCCATCCATTTGTCTGCAAATTTCATGAAGTCATTGTTTTTAATTGCTGAGTAGTATTCCATTGTGTAAATGTACCACATTTTCTGTATCCATTCCTCTGTGGAGGGACATCTGGGTTGTTTCCAGCTTCTGGCTATTATAAATATGGCTGCTATGAACATAGTGGAGCATGTGTCTTTATTACATGTTGGAGCATCCTCTGGGTATATGCCCAGGAGTGGAATAGCTGGGTCCTCAGGTAGTATTATGTCCAATTTTCTGAGGGTCCACCAAACTGATTTCCAGAGAGGTTGTATCAGCTTGCATTCCCACCAGCAATGGAGGAGTGTTCCTCTTTCTCCACATCCTCGCCAACATCTGCTGTCACCTGAGTTTTTGATCTTAGCCATTCTGACTGGTGTGAGGGGAAATCTCAGGGTTATTTTGATTTGCATTTCCCTGATGACTAAGGATGTTGAACATTTCTTTAGGTCCTTCTCAGCCATTCGAGTTTCCTCAGTTGAGAATTCTCTGTTTATCTCTCTTCCCCATTTTTTGATAGGGTTATTTGGATCTCTGGAGTCTAGCTTCTTGAGTTCTTTGTATACATTGGATATTAGCCCTCTATCGGATGTAGGATTGGTCAAGATCTTTTCCCAATCTGTAGGTTGCTGTTTTGTCCTATTGACAGTGTCCTTTCCCTTACAGAAGCTTTGTAATTTTATGAGGTCCCATCTGTCCATTCTTGATCTTAGAGCACAAGCCATTGGTGTTCTGTTCAAGAACTTTTCCCCTGTGCCCATGTGTTCGAGACTTTTCCCCACTTTCTCTTCTATTAGATTCAGTGTATCTGGTTTTATGTGGAGGTCCTTGATCCACTTGGACTTGAGCTTTGTACAGGGAGATAGGAATGGATCAATTCCCAATCTTCTACATGTAGACTTCCAGTTGAACTAGCACCATTTGTTGAAGATGCTGTCTTTTTTCCACTGGATGGTTTTAGCTCCTTTGTCAAAGATCAAGTGACCATAAGTGTGTAGGTTCAGCCGGGCAGTGGTAGCACACGCCTTTAATCCGAGCACTTGGGAGGCAGAGGCAGGTGGATTTCTGAGTTAGAGGCCAGCCTGGTCTACAGAGTGAGTTCTAGGACAGCCACAGAGAAATCCTGTCTCGAAAACCGCCCCCGAAAAAAAAAAAAAAAGTGTGTAGGTTCATTTCTGGGTCTTCGATTCTATTCCATTGATCTACCTGCCTGTCACTGTACCAATACCATGCAGCTTTTATCACTTCTGCTCTGTAGTACAGCTTGAGGTCAGGGAGGCTAATTCCCCCAGAAGTCCTTTTATTGTTGAGAATAGTTTTTGCTATCCTGGGTTTTTTGTTATTCCATATGAATTTGAGAATTGTTCTTTCTCGGTCTATGAAGAATTGAGTTAGGATTTTGATGGGGATAGCATTGAATCTGTAGATTGCTTTCGGCAGGATGGCCATTTTAACTATATTAATCCTGCCAATCCATGAGCATGGGAGATCTTTCCATCTTCTGAGGTCTTTAATTTCTTTCTTCAGAGACTTGAAGTTCTTGTCATACAGACCTTTCACTTGTTTGGTTAAAGTCACACCAAGATATTTTATATTGTTTGTGACAATTGTGAAGGGTGTTATTTCCCTAATTTCTTCTCGGCCTGTTTATCCTTCTAGTATAGGAAGGATACTGATTTGCTTGAGTTAATTTTGTATCCAGCCACTTTGCTGAAGGTGTTTATCAGCTGTAGCAGATCTCTGGTGGAGTTTTTTGGGTCACTTAAGTATACCATCATATCATCTGCAAATAGTGCTATTTTGATTTCTTCCTTTCCAATTTGTATCCCTTTGACCTCCTTTTGTTGTCTGACTGCTTTAGCTAGAACTTCAAGTACTATATTGAATAGATAGGGAGAAAGAGGGAACTCTCGTCTAGTCCCTGATTTTAGTGGGATTGCTTCGAGTTTCTCTCCATTTAGTTTGATGTTGGCTACTGGTTTGCTGTATATTGCTTTTACTATGTTTAGGTATGCTCTTGGAATCCCTGATCTTTCTAAGACTTTTATCATGAAGGGATGTTGAACTTTGTCAAATGCTTTTTCGGCATCTAACGAAATGACCGTGTGATTTTTTTCTTTGAGTTTGTTTATGTAGTGGATTACATTGATAGATTTCCGGGTATTGAACCATCCCTGCCTTGGTGGGATGAAGCCTACTTGATCATGGTGAATGATCGTTGTGATGTGTTCTTGGATTCTATTTGCAAGAATTTTATTGAGTATTTTTGCATCAATGTTCATAAGGGAAATTGGTCTGAAGTTTTCTTTTATTGTTGGGTCTTTGTGGGGTTTTGGTATCAGTGTAACAGTGGCTGCACCTCACACAATAATAGTGGGAGACTTCAACACCCCACTATCAACAATGGACAGATCTTGGAAACATAAACTATACACAGACACAGTGAAATTAATAAATGGTATGAACCAAAAGGATTTAACAGATATCTATAGAACATTTCATCCTGCATCAAAAGAATATACCTTCTTCTCAGCACCACATGGTACCTTCTCCAAAATTGATCATATAATTGGTCACAAAACAAACCTCAACAGATATAAGAAGATTGAAATAATCCCATGCCTCCTATCAGATCACTACGGATTAAGGTTGGTCTTCAAAGGCAACAACAACAACACAAAACCCACATACACATCTAAGCTAAACAATGCTCTGCTCCATGATAACATAGTCAAGAAAGAAATAAGGAATGAAATTAAAGACTCCCTAGAATTTAATGAAAATGAAAGTACAACTTACCCAATCCTATGGGACACAATGAAAGCAGTGTTAAGAGGAAAACTCATAGCTCTGAATGCCTCCACAAAGAAACTGGAGAGAGCATATACTAACAGCCTAACAGCACACCTGAAAATTCTAGAACAAGAAGAAGCTAATACACCCAAGAGGAGTAGAAGGCAGGAAATAATTAAATTAAGGGCTGAAATCAGCCAAGTGGAAACTAAAAGAACTATACAAAGAATCAACAAAACCAGGAGCTGGTTCTTTGAGAAAATCAACAAGATAGATAAACCCTTAGCCAGACTAACCAGAGGGCACAGAGACAGTGTGCAAATTAATAAAATTAGAGATATAACAATAGACTCTGAGGAAATTAAAAATATTATCAGATCCTACTACAAAAGCCTTTATGCAACAAAATTGGAAAATATGGAGGAAATGGGTAAGTTTCTAGACAGATACCAATTACCAAATTTAAATCAGGATCAGATAAACCATCTAAACAGTCCCATAACCCCTAAAGAAATAGAAGCAGTCATTAAAAGTCTCCCAACCAAAAAAAGCCCAAGACCAGATGGGTTCAGTGCAGAATTCTATCAGACCTCCAAAGAATACCTAATGCCAATACTCTTCAAGCTATTCCATAAAATAGAAACTGAAGGAATACTACCCAATTCATTCTGTGAGGCCACTATTTCCTTCATTTCAATTAGGATACTCTAACCATATCCGATTGTCAACTAGGAATAATTCATTCATCCATATATGTACAGGCCCAAAAACTCTATACCTGCATGTTAGTCTATACTGCCCTCTATGGGACAATGAACAGAAACTTGAGCTAAAAATTGATTTTAAAAACTATTACCACAAACATATTGTTTGTTAAGATTCCCAGGCATGTGAGTGAAAAATCTGTGAGCATTCTAGATGTAAGAATTCTATATATCTGGTTATGTTTGCTACACAGTTCTTTGTAAATGGTTAGACATTCCACTCACTGTAGGACTGATGTGTCTAGAGACCTCTAGACTTTGAGTATAATTCCACTTTAAATATCTTTCACTTATTTGATGTAGTAAGTCATTGCAATTTCCTTGTAATTCTTGGAAAATATAACATTACACATGAGCATACCCACATGTTCATTTTCTCTGATTTCTTTTAAATCATTTGAAACTAAGTAGATTGTGTTGAATCTCTCTGAAAGCTAAAATGTCCAGATAGATCAAGTGACCAGAACATTGCATTTCCTATCTCTCATCTGTTTTACACATTGCTTCTCCTTCACTTCACAGTGACATTCACATTACTGTCTTTTGAGTGATGAATATACCTGTAAATAACATTATTAATACATAGGATAAACTATTTTTAGAAGAGTGAAGTGCAATATTTTAAACTAAACAAACACTTAACTTTTGTGAAAATGCAGTATAGATATTTAGCAATAACTTTTTTGCATCATGAATAAATTTTTGACCTTTCATTTTATAGCATGCTTACATTTCTTTTTAAATTAAGGATTTAATTTCATGCATAATGAAAGTAAAAACTGGTGAGATAATTTGTAAACAAACACGAGAATTTCCTTTCTCATCCTTGAATTGAGAGTCACCACAACAGCGAAGACAACACAAGGAGGAAAAAAAAATCACATAACATAAATGACCCTAAAATGTTGAGAGTAATTCACCAAATGTGAAGATATAATATCTTGAGTAAAGTACTTCTATATTTTCCAAGAAATCATGTCTAGCTTTTCTGACAAGTTATACTTTAATAGTGTCCTGTCAATGGAGGAAAATAAACTTAAAATTGTGACATTATGACTGTAGGGATGGCTATGTGGTTAAACATGAGTCTCTCTCTCTCTCTCTCTCACACACACACACACACACACACACACTCACACACACACACACACACACACACACACACACACAGAAAGGATATGAGTTCAAATCTCCAGGACTGTTGTAAAACTCAAATGCATTATTGTGTTTTTCCTCTCAGTCCTCCTGTGGTGAAAAGAGAGTTGGGAGTAGTGGAATCAACATAAAAAGTTGGGATAAGTAGCCTTTGCACAGAGGAATCATGAGATACTTTCTCAAAGAAGCTGAGATGTGGGGCATAACACTCAATGTCACACTCTGACTTCTATTTGTTTTCTGTAAACTATGTCCACACATAAAAGAATTTCAAAACCTGAAAATATCTTCAGGGGAAATATAATTAAACATTAAATTTTGGATAAGCATATATCATATATTACCATACTTAGGCATTTTGAAGACATTTGGTACATGCATGGTCCAAAGAAATGACACTATCATTGTTAATTTCTTAGATTATTTCACATAGGATAAACTGTAATATTACAAGGAAATTTATTCAAAGAAAAGAGATATGCACTTACATTTAGTTGTCAAATTTGTTGAAAGTTGTACCTGAAATCTTGGATGATAAGTCTGTATTCAAGAGCCATGCATTACATTTCAATGATTAAAACAGACTTACCATGCCAATTTTTAAGTATCAAGTAAATCATATTAGTTTTTACTGAATTTATGCAAATAAGGTCATAACACAGATAATATTGTGTGGGATGAGTCACAAATGCACACATAATGCAAAGTTGTCTGAAAGAATATATCAGTAGAATTACATTGATTCACAGGACAGTGTGAAAAACACCCAACAGAAACAACCCACAACACACATAGAAGATATACGTGCGCGCGCGCGCGCGCGCACACACACACACACACACACACACATTTATGCCCATATTGTACCTTTAAGTGTTCCTTTCCAGTATCAATCAAATATGTTAAAAGATCAAGCAGTAAAAAAATTCATCATCTTGTTTTGGTCTCTAATGATACAAGGAAGAGTTTCTGGTGTAAAGCAAAATCTAGACACATTTAAAGCATTCCTCATTGGCAATAAGAAGAATGACCTGATATTTCCTCCCTTTTCAAGTTTACCTTTAAAAAACAGTTGGCAAACATTGTTTGGCTGTTTCCGATTACATTGTTTACTAATGAGAAGACTATTCATTGAACCATAATATAATTGGATATTTGAATCTATACATATGAGGAAGAACCTTCCCTTGTTTTTCTTTAACCTTTTTAAATATTGGATATTTCCTTTATTTACATTTCAAATGTTTTCCCCTTTCCAGGTCTTCCCTTAGAAAACCCCCTATCCCATCCCCCCTCCCTTGCCTTTGTGAGGGTGCTCCCCCACCCACCCACTCACTTAATGAAATGATTTATTTCAAGAACATTTATAGACTCTTAACATTTATGTACTAAATGATGAAAGAAACAAATATTGCAATATGCAAACTTATGATCCCTGTCTTTCTGGGTCAATGCAACTTTGTAATGTTACTCTTCACAATCCCTAAAATTCTTGCTACTATTGAGCTTAATTAAAAAATACAACTTCATTTACTAACGTATCATATATATATACATACATACATATAGAGAGATGATAGAGAGATAGATGGTATATGTTTAGAAAGAAAGAATGAGAGAAAGAAAAAATAAAATTAAATGAATCAGAATTAGTATGTAATCTTTTAGGAGAAGATATTGGACAGTTTCCCACAGTTAAACCTTACAGAAAGAATGTGAGCTAAGAAGATTATATTCATCAACCATTCATTGAAAAGTACTGAGGAGAATGAAATATAATTTGCATAAATGCACCATGATTATTAGACAATGATCCTGACCATAAATTTCAATTGTGTACCTCAACATTATTCCATTGAAATCTTTTCAAATAAAATGGTTCTAAATTCAATGTTCAACATTGAAGAAAGTGTATATGTGGACATGTGACATGCAACTGGTTCATTTGTCTTGCCAGTAGACTAAAGAACATACATCAGCAGCTGATATGCTTCCATTAATAGACATAATATGAGATTGTAAATAGGATGGAAGGTATCACAAATAATGATCATTGTACTGTGAAACAATTTGGAAATTTACTGAAGTCTAAAAGTATTCACATAACCACCAGCATAAAAATTTTTAAATACTTTTTGACTCACTTAGTATAAACAATATTAGTAGTAAGCTACCATGATAGGTTTAGTACAATACCTACTTGAAATTGACCAACCATGGACAACCAGTGGAATTTAGGAAAAATCATTACATTCTTCTACATCTTGGTTAAAAAAGAATGTAATCTAGGAATTTTGACAATGTAATGCCACTTATAAGTGCACCTACAATATACACAACAGTGTTCTACTTCATAAATTAATATATAGAATGTTGATCCAAAGTTAACACACCAAATCCATCTCCTTAATAAAGTTCACAACATGGGAAAATTGGTAGTTCATCCAAATATGAAATGTGCTTTATCTGAAGCAAACTAATTAACTACATTTTAGGTCATGTTCTAGGTTAGTTCCAAGAAATGCACGAAGTAAAATTCAAAAGTTTCTAAATTCCAAGATAAGAGAGAAGAATCTGAGGAAGATCGCAAGTACCTTAGAATATTATATATGTATGTGAAAAATGTGAAAAATACCTCAAAGTTTTAGTGCATAGAAGGCATATATGTATGTATGTATATATATATATATATATATATATATATATATATATACATGAATGAAATCTGTTCTGAAAACGACTCATAATTAAACGAGTGAATCGAAGAGAAACAAAATGTGTCAAAGTGAAGCCAAATGAATTACAGAAGTAACTTGTAAGAATTATTAACTTGTGTCGGGAGCCAGCCCCCAACACCCTCCCTGGGAATCTGCCTGGGCCTCCACACTGTCCTTGCGAATCTGAGACTTTCTGAGAGCCAGTTGTGTTTGTACAAGATAAGCTAGAGACATCGGAGTCAGGCCCTTCACGCCTTCCCTGAAGATCTGAGAACTAGCTGTGTTTCTGTAAGATAAGCCGTCCTTCCTACCTCCCGGAGATAGACCGACCATAAA
Organism: Rhynchomys soricoides; assembly: GCA_019843965.1. Classification (NCBI taxonomy): domain Eukaryota; kingdom Metazoa; phylum Chordata; class Mammalia; order Rodentia; family Muridae; genus Rhynchomys; species Rhynchomys soricoides. Next base: position 130,327 of record JADRCH010006381.1, read on the forward strand.
ACAGTTGACACCAGATGGTCTGACAATCGGGGAGGGCCATGAGCCTCCTTTCCCCTCCCCTCCACATTCCTTTTTCTTTAAAAGCAAACATGTGTCAAGAATAAAGCTGAGACCTGAGACCTAGAAGGAACTTTGCTCGGCCTCCCTCCTTTCTCTCGCTCGTTTTTCTTTTCAGGCTTAGTCCTCCTCACTCCACACGAATAACAAAGTCCTGCTGGACAGGACAAACTTGTTATAAAGCACAGACACTATGACTTAGCAAACTGTCTAAGGTGAAAGGCAGCAAGCATCTTAAGATGAATCCCAGAATAAGACTCTGTGAGAGTTAGAAATGTGGCATAGTTTGAAATGTTCTGAATACTTGAATATGTAATGATTTCATCTACATAGATATCAGTATACAACATGTGTGGTTTCTTTAGTACCATATCAGAAAATATACTGATGAGTTCCTGAGCACAGGGAGAACAGACTATTGCTTTTTCAGCTCTGAGCATTTTTATTCATATAGGTCCTGTTGCGTCAGAGTATTGAGAAACATCTCTGATTTAGATTTGTCACACTCAGTAAGCTAGAGCCTTAATTTCCCGAATAAATATATGTACTCAGAGCTACCTATTCTGCTCAAAGTTACATTAAGAATGGACTTTGAACCATATACATTTCAGCTTGGTAAGTTCCTAAAATCCTGAAATCAGCTTCTTATTGTCACTGTTTCTGCCCAACCTGGTTTGGTAATAGTGGAAAGTTCTACCCATGACCTGGTCCATTCTTGTTGAATTTCAAATTTTAAGACAAGATTGCATCAGCTAAGCTAAATATCCCTTCCTTAACTGCCATCTGTGCACTAAAACATTAAGATATTTTCATATATTTTTCTTTTTCATTTTTAATAATTTATTTATACACCCACATCCTCATATCAGCCCCTCTTCCTCCTAATCTCCTACACAGATGCTCTACCATTCACCCCCACACTTCTATGAGAAGGGATTCCCCCTCCAGTAGATTTTAGCCTTCAAAATAGACATTCCTCAGTTGTCCCTCCACACCTTCTCACTGCATTCCATCTTGAAACCCCAGCAGACAATTCATACCCAAACCCAGGCCAGGTCTACTAGAAGGTCAGTTAGGTTGCCTTTCCATGAATGTCCTCAACTTTCTTAGTGCCTCTATTTTTATACTATCCCTGATATCCTTCCACATATTACCACAATATCACAGTCAACAATTCAGGCTGAAACTCTCTGCTAAACCAGAGGCCACATAGGTCATTATAACTCCAGGTAACCTGGTTGCTGGCAGAGCTCTTACCCTCTCTTAGTGGTTTCCATACTTTATACCCAATCACTTTTCCACTCCTCATCACCCAATCCCCAACTTCAAGTTACACGGAGACTCCATGCTTGACCCAAGGCCACTAGGCACCAGAAATTCAGGTAGGCCAATGACCCATACTTCCTCACAATCTCAGTGTTCCCCAATACTATGCCAGTACTCCCTTTCTTCTCACATTTTAACAACGTCCAACTCTGGTGGATTTTAGGGGTTTTCTGTGGTTTTTGTTTTAAATTTATTTATTTTTCTTTTTTAATCCTTTTTTAAAGTCCAGACATCATTCCTGTCCCTATCACTCCCTATTCCATCCTCCCTCCGCCCCATTCTCCAAAGGAAGGTCCTCACCCCACAACCACCCCATCAGACCTCCGTATTCCCTGGGCCCTCAAGTCTCTTGAGGGTTAGGTGCATCTTCTCTGACTGAGTCCATATCTAGCAGTCCTTTGCTGTGTATGTGTTGGGAGCCACATATCAGCTGGTGAATGCTGCCTGGTTGGTGGCTCAGTGTCTGAGAGATCTCCAGGGTCCAGGTTTATTGAGACTGTTGGTCTTCCTACAGGGTTGCCCTTCTCCTTAGCTTCTTCCATCTTTTCCCTACTTTAACCACAGGGGTCACTAACTTCTGTTTATTGGTTGTGTTTAAATATCTGCATTTGACATTCAGCTGCTTGTTTGGCCTTTTGGAGGGCAGTCACAATAGGCTCCTGTTTATAAGCACACCATAGCATCTGTAATAGTGTCAGGCCTTGGGTCCTCGGTCCTGTCACTGGACCTCCTTTTCCTCAGGCTCTTCTCCATTTTTGTCCCTGCATTTCTTTCAGACAGGATCAATTCTGGGTCAGAGTTTTTTGTTTTTATGTTTTTGTTTTGTTTTGTTTTGTTTTTATCTTTACCTGTTTACTAATAAAGTAACTATGGTTCTGAAAAAAATTGTAAAATGCACACATAGTAATGTAGGTTACACCATCCAACATACAGAGTAAAGAGTCATTGGTCATGGTCCAGGTTCACATAATGAGAAATAAATAGAAGGCTATACTATTAGTAAAACAACTAAGGTAAACTGTATTTCAAACTTGTTTATAGAAAAGCATATTAAATATCACCTTAAATAGTATCCATCTTTTCTTTAAAATGGGCATAGTCTTGTCTGTAATTACATACAAATATAATAAACTAGTAGCTTTTTCAGCTCCTTAATACAAATACAATTCTTGCTTTACGTAACTTAAGAAAATAATATAGCATGAAGTCATTAGAAAAATATGGACCTTTCTGAATATCTATTGTCTTTTAAATTTGAATTTAAAAATACAGCTTAGATCATATGAAACATGAATTTTAGATTCACATCTTATTTGTACTTTTACATATGTTTTTATTAGTTTGAGTGAAATGCCAAATTTTGATTTCTTAATATCAGTTAAATATACTTATCCATGCTAGAAGTACTACTTTGTAGAACAAGATGGAAACGAAGCTCAGTTTTGAGTTACTGCCTATTCAATGCCCCAAATACGCAGGCTCTAACACTAAGCCTATAACATGCTTTGCCAAAATTTCAAACACTTGAACATTTGTGAAGAAAACGGAGTTGAATTTCAGGTCTTGCCCTTGCCATTGAAAACAACAGACAGGAGACTTGGTTTACCTGGGTACAAAGGTACTTGACTGTTGAGTACCTGCGGCACCTGACCACTGTCATTGTACCAACCAAAGCACCTGCAGTGTACCAGCTATTGACATGAACATATTTATAAATTGAGTTTTGTCTTCATATACGAATGATTTTTTAAAAACTTTTACATAGTAGTTATGGTTCAATGTGTTAAAAGCATAACAAGTTAGCTTAAATATATGGTCTTTACTTGAATTTTAAGTATTACAGAAAGCAAATTTTGACTGTTTACAGGAATGCTTGAAATGGGTCATGAGATCTCCAGTTATCTCTGGGTCAGAGTTTTTGACTGTGGGATGGCAACACCATACCTCCACTTGATGCCCTGTCTTTCTGCTGGAGGTAGACTCTACACGTTTCTCCTCCCCACTATAGGATATTTCATCTAAGGTCCCTCACTTTAAGTCCTGAGAGTCTGTCACCTCCCAGGTCTCCGGTACATTTTAGAGGGTCCCCCAAACTCGTACCTCCCGAGGTTGCCTGTTGTTATTCTTTCCACTGACTCTCAGGTCTTCAGTCCTGTTACCCCCACCCAATACCTGATCATGTTCCACTCTTCCTCTGCCAATCAGCTTTCCCACCCAGGTACCTCCCTCACTTCCCTCATCCTGTGATTGCTTTCTTTTCCCTCTCAAGTGGAATTGAGGCTCCCTCACTTAGGCCCTTTGGTTTGTTAACCTTCTTGAGTTCTGTGGATTGTATCCTGGGTCTTCTGCACATTTTTGGCTAATATCCACTTATTAGTGGGTACATATCATGGATGTCATTTTGGGTCTGAGTTACGTCACTCAGGGTGATATTTAATAGTTCTGTCTATTTGCCTGAAAAACTCATGATCTCCTCATTCTTTTTTTTTGTTTGTTTGTTTTTTCGAGATGGTTTCTCTGTGTAGCCCTGGCTGTCCTGGAACTCACTCTGTAGACCAGGCTGGCCTCGAACTCAGAAATCTGCCTGCTTCTGCCTCCCAAGTGCTGGGATTAAAGGCATGTGCCACCACTGCCCAGCTATATTCTCATTCTTAATAGCTATGTAGTATTCATTGTATAAATCATACATATTTTCTGTATCCATTTTTCTGTTGTAGGACATTGGAGTTGTTTCCAGCTTCTGGATATCACAAATAAGGTAGCTATGGACATAGTAGAACACATGCCCCTATATTCTCGTCTTATTTACACATGATGCCAATCATCCCACTGTTTCATTATGTTTTGATATTTTGTCTTTCATACGTGTGTGAACTACATAAAATTTGATGTATTTGCTAATTTATGCTATGTTTTGCAAATTTCCATTTATAACTTCCATGACCAGTTATCTTTTCAATTTGTCTGGCAGTTAGTAATATTTTGTTTTGATGCCCATATAGATATACCACTTTATATGAACCATGAATTGGAGATGGTAGAGATAATCCATTTACTTTCCTAGTTGTATGTCATATATATATATATAATAGTGCGGCACTGACTTTATGGTTCTTTCCTTAGTATTGGCCATTCCATGCCCAAGAATATAGGGTGCCATTTTTCATGAGGTTTGCTTCCATCAGCAGTTGGTGAACCATCACTAAAACATGCATTATCCAAATTTTGTAACAATTCCATTGATCCCCACATTTTAATAGGTGCCTCTTTTGGGTGAAGGGTGAGTGTTTTAGGGATGGAGATTATAGGCAACTGAGCTCTTTCATCAATGCAAGAAAGAACAGAAATATGTCCCACCACATCCTATGTTATGGCTAAGTGTGGCCTCCATAGTGTCATGTGTTTGAATACTTGGCCAATTGAAAAGACATGTTCTTGTTGGAATACGTGTGGTATTGTTGGAAGGGACATGTCACTGTTGAGTGTGCTTTGATTCTCATATATATGCTCATGTCTGGAAAGAGTGCATCTCCTCCTCTCTGCATTTGGAGCAAGATGTAGAACTCTTCGTTCCTCCAGTGCCATGCCTGCATGGACAGTGCTATGCTTCTCACCATGATTATAATGGTCTGAACATCAGAGCCTATAAGTCAAGCAGAATTAAAATTTGCCCTTCATAAGAGTTGGCTTCATCATGGTATCTCTTGCCAGCAATGCCATACATAATTAAAAGAAGTTGTAAATGCTTTTACTTTTCTTCCACCACAGCTACTTTATGGCTACAGTAATGCACACATCCAAATGAAGGCATCACTCTGGCATTCAAGAAGATTATATCTTAGACATATTACATATATTTCACTTATGATATCTTCAGAATGAATAAAACTCAACTTTTAGAGCTCTGCATTACTCAGCCATTTGTAACTAAAATGAAAACAATTTTCTTTATCCTTCTTTCTTAAGGTAAAATTGACCCAATTTGCAGGGTGCAAATAAGGGCCATGAGTAGGTAACTAAATAAGTCTTCCTGTACACACACAGAAAAACAGAAAGAGACCTACTCATGGACACAGAATTACACACAGTCAAGATATAAACAATAACACCCATGCACACAAACACTCAAGCTCACATAGATTTCACACCACAGGTAATCAGAGGAGAAAGTATATTCTGGATTCTTAGTGTAGTGGCTATTCATGATTATCAACTTGACTATATCTAGAGTAAACTACAATCCAGAATTAGAGACTCACCTGTGATCCAGACCTTGAGACTGGAAGACACAAGTTTCAGGTGTGGTGGTACACACTTTAATATGGGCCAAACCTTTTGCTGGAGACCTATATAAGGACATTGGAAGAAGGAAGATTTGCTCTTCTTCTCTGACAAGCCTTGTAGGACTAAGCAACTGCTAGATCCTTGGACTTTTATTCACAGCTGCTGCTGACCATTGTTGGGGAGTTGAACAATGGACTGTAAGTCATCAAAAAGTTCCCTTACTATATAGAGACTACCCATAAGTTCTGTGACTCTAGAGAGCCCTGACTAATACAGAATTTTGTACTGGGAGTGGCTCTAGAGAACCAGAAAGCAGTATAAGGATGAATCTTTCAAGAATCTGGAGTTGGTTTAGTAATTCACCAGCACCTTCAACTGCTGAAACCTCACCAGATATGCTCTCTCCTGGGAGCCTGGAGAATATTGAAGACCTGTGGTTGAAAATACATTTCAAACTTAAGCTAATTTCATTGACCATCTTGATGAATTACATGATTCCTTGTACAAGACTTTCTACAAGATGGGGAAAAATTTGAAAATGTCTTTGATGGCGGGTTGCTCTTAGCATCTCTGGAAAAGATGATGAAGGAGAAGAAGGAGTTGTATGATAAAAATGAACGGATCCAGATGCAAGTAACCAATCTAAAAGTTGCAAGTGTGTCCTTGAAGAGAATCTTCTCTCCAGCAGCCATAGAGCTCAAGTTGCAGAAAGTCAAACTGAAGCCCTCATTATAAGGTTGGCTGCATTGCAGCGAAAGTTCAGGTCTCAGCCTCAGAGGGTGTCAGCAGTTAAAGTAAGGGCATTAATTGGCAAAGAATGGGCTCCTATAACTTGGGATGGGAATGTGTGGAAAGAACCTGTTGAAGCTGAGAATTCTAAATCTTCAGATTCTCAATGGTTTACTCCACCTGAGGAAGTAGTATCCTCAGCCCCACCCCTTGAAATAATGTCTTCTCCACATGAGGAAATTAATCCCTCAGAGTCTGATAAACCATTAGTGACTTTTGCTGAAGAAAATGCCAGACAAGATAATATTGATGTTTCTCAAGGCCCACGAATAGTTTCTTCTAGACCTATAACCAGACTCAAGGCAAAACAGGACCTTAGAGGGGAGGTAGAAAGTGTAGACAATGAGGAAGCGTGCTACACTACTAAGGAGCTTAATGAGTTTGCCAATTCATTCAAGCAGAAGTCTGGGCAATGTGTGTGGGAATGGATTTTAAGGGTGTGGGATAATGGTGGAAGGAATATAATACTAGATCAGACTGAGTTTATTGACATGGGTCCTCTGAGTGGAGATTGTAGATTTAAGATATAAGCATGCACAGTTCAAAAAAGGTGTCAGAGGTAGGTTTGAATGGTTGGCTGAGGTGTTTATCAAAAGATAACCTACTGAAAAGGAGGTGGAGATTCCTGATATCCCTTGGCTTGGTGTTGATGAAGGGATTTTAAGGCTCAGGGAAATTGCAATGATAGAGTGGATATGTTGTGTAAAACCTAATCCTCCACAAAGGGAAGGGCCAGAAGATACACCCTTCACCAATCCTATAAGATGAAAACTGGTGAGAGAGGCACCAGCACATTTGAAGAGGTTTGTTCTTGTCCTTTTCCTTGTGCCAGACCTTAGGTTTGGAGATGCTGCTGCTCAATTAGATAAATTAAAGGCAATGGGTTTAATTGGGCCCTGAGGTAACAAGGACCAGGTGGCAGCATTGAATCGCCAGAGACAAGGTGGTCATAGTTATTATAATGGGCAGCATAGACAAAACAACCTTTATAGTGGCATATACTGTGATGGTCAGCACAGGAGAAGTGAAATTTATAATGGCATGACTCCTTCAGACATTTGGTTTTGGCTAATCAGTCATGGTGTTTCCAGGTATGAAATACATAGGAAGCCTACTGCATATCTGTTTGATCTGTATAAGCAGAAAAACAAATGAAAGAAAGGCTACATTGGATCCTGGCAAAAGGCAATCTCGGCCAGTGAATCAATTTCCAGATTTGAGCCAGTTTTCAGACCCAGAACCCCTTGAATGAACAGTGGCCAGGTTCCCTTGAGGAAGGATCTTGATAAGACACTAGAAGTTTTGCTGTTAGTCTTTCTCCAGTCCTTCTCCAGGGTACCTATGGCCTGTTACAAGGGTAACTGTATACTGGGGGAAAGGAAATAATCAGACTTTCTGGGATCTGTTGGATAGTAGTTCCGAATTGATGCTGATCCCAGGAGCTCCCAATGAACTTTGTGGTCCTCCAGTTAAAGTAGGGGCTCAAGGAGGACAAGTGGTTAATGGAGTATTGACTGATGTTTGACTCACAGTAGGTCCAGTAGTTCCTGGAACATATCCTGTGGTCATTTCCCCAGTTCCAGAATGTATAATTGTAATAGATATACTTAGAAATTGGCAGAATTCTCACATTGGTTCTCTGACACACGGAGTGATGATTATTATGGTCGGAAAGGCTAAATGGAAGCCATTAGAATTTCCTCTACTAAAGAAAATAGTGAATCAAAACCAATACCATATTCCTGGAAGAACTGCAGAAATTATTGCCACTATCAAGGACTTGAAAGATTCAGGGGTGTTGGTTCTCACCACATCTCCCTTTAACTCTCCTGTGAGGCTGGCTGTCCTGGATTGCAGTAGACCTCCAAAGTTGCAAGCATAGCTATGGAACAGGAACTGTAGTGCCTATCTGAGATTGCAGGTAGAGGTGTGAACCAGAAGTTGCACCACAGAGTGGACATGGCTGCTTTAAACAAGTTGCTTTTTCTACTTTTAAATAGATACATGTGGGAACAAACCTGGTGGTGGAAAGAAGCCCCACTTGTCTGTCCCTGGCGCTGTGACTCTGGGTGGGACAGGAGACACCCAGGAAGTGGCCACCTGTCTTCCCACATAGTCTGAGGGGCAGGTGGTGGCTGTGGGAAGCCTTTGCAGGCCATACCCGTGGGTGGGAGAGGAGACCATTCCCTGGGGAATGCATGGGAGCTGTCTCCGTGGGTTCTCTAGCCCAGGGCAATGCAGTCACCGCAGGGTGCCTCAGACAGGCTAGTCAGAGCACAGCTGGTGTTCCCGCTAGGACTGGGTCTCAGCAGCTTGGGGCGCCGGGCTAGCTGCTTAGGTTTGTGTGAATAGGTACTGTCTGGGAGTGCTGGGAAGCCCTTGTCGAGAGATTAGATTCAGCTCCTTAATTGAGGGCTGGATCCTTCACTTCCCATGGTGGGTCCAGATGAAGAGACAGTCCATAATTCTAAGACATTTATTTTCATCATGTGGAGAGTGGTGTGGTTGGAATTGTATCCCCGCCCCTCTGGGAGAGGCGAGGCAGATATAGTAACTGGGAAGGAGCATGGCTAAGCCTCTAGATGTTTCATTAACATGGGCATGGCTTGGGGCTGTGTGGCTATGCCTCTACCTGGGTTGGGGTGGCACTTGACTGTGACTGGAGCCAAAAGCCTCCCGGGAGGGTTGGCATAACATTTCTGGTTCCTTGCGGATTCTGCTTGGTCATCCAGAGGTTACACCTGTGCTCAACTGGGTGCCAGACTGCCTGTCACAGATCACTGCCCCACATATATACTATATGATTGTCAAAAATTATTTAATTATGGATCTGTATATGTTTTGTTTTCTTTCCACAGCATATATGTGAAAAACCATGCTGAAAGAAGTGTGGATGAGAAAGTATATAGTTCCTAGGCATGGTAAATGTGAAGGTATATTCAAGACATTAGAAATAAAAGGGCCAGGTCACCTTCTAGTCACTGGCCTTGATGGACTAATTGAAGGTCGACCTGATGTACTGGAAAATAAACCTCTTGCTTTTGCATCGATCTGCATCTCAGTGTCTCATTTGGGGGCATCTCAAGTAAGTATCACTGACCAAGGGTAGGGGTCTTACATTGGGGAGCCCATTTGGGATTTGAGGAGACCCATGAGTGACCACCAACTAGGCTAATTGGATGAAAAAGACCAAAAACTGAGCTCAGCCACAGGCACCTATTCATAAATGTCTGTCTCTCTGTCTTTTGCTTTCACATTTGGCTCACGAGTATGGTGTCAGCTGGAAAGTCTCTGGTCTAGTTCGGTCAATTGCTGCAGGCACATATGCCTTAATCCTGTGACCTTAGGGAGTCTGGAGGATGCTTCAGGCACCCCAGAGGGAGTCGGAAGGACTCCACTCCTTTTGGAAATGGAAAGACACAGTATTGGCAGGAGCCAACAAAGTCTTGCTGTGACCTGGTTTCTGCACACGTGGCAGGGGCAAACTGTCTGTGTGTTGATTGTCTTTCTCTGTGTTCTTGGACTTGTACTGATGTTATTTTTTTACATGGGACAGACTGAATCTACCCCATTATAAACATCCTAGTTAAACACTGGAGGGAAGGTAAGGAAAGATGAGAAAACTTGTCAGTAGTAGTAAAAAAGGGTAGGTTAGTTACTCTTTGCTACTCTGAATGGCCCACCTTTAGAGTAGGGTGGCCATCCATAGGGACCTTCGATTTACACATGATCACAAACAGGATCTCTCTGGCACCCAGGCCAAGTGCCCTATATAGTTAACTGGAAGGATCTAGTGGAGGACCTCCCTTCCCTCTTGGATAAAAGATCTTTTATCTCTGAGACTCTCGAAGATCCTGGCCAGGAAAAAGAACCCTGTAAAGACAAACGAGTCCATAATGAAGCCCCATAGGAAGAACAACAATATCAACTAACCAGATCCCCCAGAGCTCTCAGGGACTAAACCACCAACCAAGGAGGGACCAATGGCTCCAGCCTCATATGTAGCAGAGGATGGTCTTGTCATGCATGAATGGGAGGAGAGGTCCTTGGTACTGTAAACGCTCCATAGATGCCCCAGTGTAGGGGAATTCTAAGACCAGGAGGTGGGAGTGGGTAGGTGGTTTCAGGAACACTCTCATTGAAGCAGGGGGGAGGAGGAGGGATAGGATAGAGGGTTTCTGGGAGGGGGAAACCTGGAAATGGGATAACATTTGAAATGTAAATAAAGAAATAGGACACTTCCACAGCAGATCTGCTACTATGGGATCCTCCACCCTTTTACCCCCTACCATAGCCCCAGTTCCCACAGCCCCTCCTCAAGGATCTTCCTTGAGCCCTCGTCCAGTGTCCCTTTATCCCCCTTTCCTCTGGCCCCAGCAAGGGGGGTGGGGGTGGGGAGTGGCCTTCATTACTGGAACTGGCCATGGGGACCTCAAGCAAAAGGGCCATTTCACAAGATACAACAGTGCACCCCCAGCCTACAGGCTCATAGATGTGAATGGAAATCAGGCCATGAAATATTGGCCTTTCTTTTCAGCCAACTTATACAACTGGAAGGCCCAACCCCCTACCCCTTTAAGATAACCCCAAGGGGCTGATTAATCTCTTTGAGACTGTTTTATTTACTCATCAGCCCACATGGGATGATATCCATCAACTCATGAAAGTGCTCTTTATGACCAAAGAGCAAGACAGGATAATGCAGGAAGCCAGAAAGAATGTCCCCTCAGACCTGGGGGTACCGCCAATTAACCAGGCTGTCATCAACATTAGGTTTCTCCTGACTATACCTGGCTGGGACTTTAATAAGGCAGAAGGTAAGGAGTACCTGAAGGTCTACCACCAGGCTATGTTGGCAGGGCTCAAGGGGGCTGCACTGTGTTCTACAAATTTGACCAAGGTAAGTAAGGTTAGACAGGGATCAGATGAGTCCCATGCTACCTTTCTAGAGGGGCTCATGGAAGCATTCTGCCAATTTACACCCTATGATCCCAGCAGCGAGAAGCACAAAACTACTGTGACTATGGCTTTTATAGACCAAGCTAATAGAGAGATCAGGAAAATGCTTCAGAGACTAGAGGGGCTACAGGATAAGCCCAAGCCAACGGCCCCATTTCCAAGAAAAAAATCTTCAGTTCAAGGAACCAGTGGCATAACAATATATTCATGGACTACCTGAAGAACAGTGGACCTAAGGATGGGACAGGTATCCCATTCATTCATGGTCACCCAAGACTGTCCCTACCTCTGTTGGTGTGAGAGTTACTCTCCATGATGGGGGCCTAGATACACTTCCTACCCAATGGACTGCAAGTAACTGGCCCAAAAGGCAAGCCCATACATGTTCTGACTACCATACTAGATGATGAGTATAAATTATTTGAAACAACCTTTCCTCAGAACCAGGACTTGATTTGGTGGTTGGAAACATTCCCGTGGCAGTGGCAGGGATGAGCAAAGCAAAATGTCATCCCCCTGTGGTGGTAGAACACAAGGCACAGGCTACCCCAGTGTCTCTAGACAATACCCTATGTCTCAGGAGGCAGGAGGAATTAAGCCACACATCTCCAGGCTCCTCCAGCCTGGGGTGTTGTGTAAATGCCATTTGGCCTGGAACATACCCCTCCTGCCAGTTAAGAAGCTGGGCACTAATGATAATCGCCCAGTCCAGGACTTACAATTGGTAAACTGTGGAGTGGCTGACATCCAGCCTACTGTGCCTAACCCCTATACTCTGAGTACTTTGCCACCTTCCAGAATTTGGTACACAGTCTTAGACTTGAAAAATGCTTTCTTCTGCCTGCCCTTGGTACCCCAAAGTCAAGAATACTTCGACTTTGAATGAAAAGACCCACCCACAGGATGGGACCACCAGTCTGCTGATGTGGAATAGATTCTCCACTGGTTGGGCTGAATCCAGACACCTTCCTGCCTGATCCTGACCTTGAGCCACCACAGCATGAGTGTCAAGAAATACTGGCAGAGGCCCAATGGGTGGAGGAAAGACCTCTCCAACTGACCCAGTCAGTCGGCACTGACTGGGTGGTACTCTTTCCCCTGGCCTTGTTTGAAGCCCAGAATGCCCCCTACCATTTTAACCTGACCCCTTTTGAGATCCTGTTTAGTACCCCTACTCCCTTGGTGTCCACTGGGCCCTCTGGGAGGTATCCCAACTCACTGATAGGAACCTCTTCTTGAGGCTCCAAACCCTTCACTCAGTACAACATGAGACATGGTCCAAACTGTCTGCCTTATGTATTCCAAGGAAACCAGAGGCCCTTCACTGCTTCCAGACTGGTGACTGGGTCTGCGTCCGGAGGTATTGGGCACAATCCCTGGAACCCCGGTGGAAGAGACCCTTCCTGGTGATGTTAACTACTCCCACAGCCCTAAAGGTGGACAGTATTGCTGCCTGGGTGCACACATCCCATGTGAAACCTGCAGATACCTCACTACCCTGGGGACCTCCCGCTGGTGGGTACAGAAGAGGGATAATCCACTCAAGCTCAAGTTCACTCAGCAGACTTGAATCATGGGATATCCCCACCCATGACGAGAGTGCTGGAGAAACAAACTGCACATATGGGAGAAAGAGGGCTCTGGGCTGGGGGTGTATGTGATAAGATATGCATTCCCTACATAGAGACCCCCATTTACATTGACCTTCAAGATGGAAGAAGCTGGGCAGAAATTCACTGATGCAGGCGTCCAGACAAGTTTTATTGTGCTAGATGAGGATGCAAGATTACAGGAGACACCTATTAAACTGCTCCTTCTCTTGGGACTTGATCATGGTAAAAAGAAATTACACGACTGGGGGAACCTACCAGGAGGACTGAGGGTATTGGAACACCCTTTCTGCAAAATCCACCTGTAACCCAATAATGATCAGATTCACTCAGAAAGGCAAAGAAGTGATGGGATGGCTAAAGGGAAAAACTTGGGGACTAAGATTATATAAATCATGGTATGATGATGGCCAGGGTGAGAAAAGGGTTAGCCAAATGGAAGAGAAAAGGAGAACAGAATCAAGGCTGGTTTGAGTCTTGGTTTAACTCCTCCCATTGGCTAACCACCCTCATATCCACCTTGTTAGAATCCCTAATTATTCTACTATTGTTGACCTTTGGATCCTGCATATTGATCAAGCTTACAGCCTTCATAAAAGAGAGAATAGGTGCAGTACAGCTGGTAGTTCTGTGCCAACAATATGAGATCCTGAGGACAGAATCTGAAAAATATTAGTTACCAGAGACCCCTGAACATAGCTCCAAAATTGGAGCTTGTACAAGAAAAGGGGGGGATGAAGGATTCTAAAGGCTTTTGCCAGCTTTATGCACACTCGCCTTGGGTAAGGTTAGGCCAGGTTCCAGGTTTCAACCTCAGGTCTAGGCTAGGCCAAGTTCCATTCTCCACCCATAGGAACATTCTTGAGTAAAAATTCTCAGAAAACCTGCAGAATGTACTGATAGTCATCTGACCCTCTGCAATGTCCCAGGTAGAGTTCAAGTGTGTGTCATGATCTGCCCACGCTTGCTAGCCAATAGATTTAAAGGTCAATATGCTTAGCCAACAAGTTTGAACTGTAAACTTGCTATTGTAACCTGTGCCCCTAAAAAGTAAAATCTGCTTGTAATAGCCATTCGGGGTTGCCTTCTAGTCACTTGCCTTGAGAGAGTAACTGAAGGTCAACCCTGACATGCAGGAAAATAAACCTCTTGCTTTTGCACATGAAAAAAAGAAAAAGAAATAAAAGAACCATATGCATCTGGAACCACACATACTGAACCCGATAATAAAAGGAAGGTGAAAGTGGAAGAGAGAAAAATCAGATGCCAAGAGGTGAGGAGCAAGCCAGGAGATCAGGTGCCCAAGAGATCACATAGATAAGATGTTTTGGGTTATATACAGATTAGAGTCTGAAGCAAGGGAAGTGAAACTCAGGGACCAGAAAAGTTTAGTGTAGTAGGTGGAGTAAAAAGTGCGGAAGATTCAGGATTCTGTAACTGTAACAGTTTAACAAGTGTAACAGTGTCCGTGTAAAATTGGTGGCCAGCATCTACTTTATTTTATATAAATAAGCATCTCAGTGTCATTTTTACTATAGAAAATAGGCCATTTGTCTGGAGTTTGAGACCTAACACATTTAGTTCCTGAATCTATCTGCTGGCTTCTTGGAAGTGAGCTCCAAGTTAAATGAAGGTGATATTAGCTTGCTGGGTATTACTAGAACAGTTGTGTAGTTTTACTAGCAGCCCAATGCTCATTTGAAGTCATGAGGTTTCAAGTAATCATTGTTACTAAAGGCCAATCTCTGTTCAGATCAGTGCACACCTGCAGTCGTGGAATGCAGTCCTGTTTCCTCAAGTGACAAATTTCTAAGGAAGGTGTTTTGGCAGGACAAGAATCATTCAATGACAGATCTCAAAAACACACAGATCTGCTTCTTTTTAGCTACAATTTTAATATTAGTATTTAGTTCTTTTATTGTTCAGAATAGTTTTCACTATCCTGCATTTTATTGTTCCATATGAAGTGGAGATTTGCTCTTTCAAAGTCTGTAAAAAATGCCTTGGAATTTTTATGGGAATTGCATTTTATCTGCAGATTGCTTTTGGTAAGATGGACATTTCCCTTGCCAATTTGAATCTCCTTGATCTATCTTTGTTGTCTAATTGCTCTAGCCAGAACTGCAAATACTGTATTAAATTGAGACAGAGACAGTGTGCAGTGTTTTGTCCCTGACTTTAGAGGCAGTGTTTCTAGTTTCTCTCCATTTAATATTTTGTTGGCTTGCTATATATTGCTTTCATTATGTTTGCTGAATTCCTGATCTATCTAAGACTTCAAAGTGAAGGGGTGTTGGGTTTTGACAAAGTATTTTTCAGCATCTAAGGAGATTATCGTATGATTATTTTATGTGTTTGTTTTTATAGTGTATTGCATTGAGGGTGTTCGTACATCAAAAAAATGCACCCCTGGGATGAAGGCTACTTGATCATGTTGAATGATAGTTTTCATGTGTTCCTGTCCCCACTGTCTCTGCCCAGGTCTGGGCAAAGGCTTCAAGCCATCAGTCTAAGTCCTGGGGTGTCCTGTCAGCAGTCTCAAATAGCTTGTATTCATCCTCTAGCCTGAGAGTCAGGACTTGGAGTGGTTTTCCCTGGGGGCCTTTAACATGGAGCCCCTCCAGGAGGAAATGGACCTGGGCTCTCCTTTTAGTGAGCAGGTCCCAGTCAAGGAGGGGCTACAGACAATCTGGAATAATCATGAAACAGTGAGATAACTGGCCCACACCCAGATCAACTGATCTTTGGGTAGTCCATGAATATTGTTTGATTCCAGTGGCACCTTGTATCCATGATGTTTTTTTAGACATGGGGCCAACTGTTTGCAGAAGCACTGTTTGTTGTTCCCCACTGTCTATCAGAAACTTAGTAGGCTTCACCTCCACCTTTAGAGTTACCCTGGGTTCGGGAAGGGGCTCCAAACCCCATCTCCCCTAGTTGCTTTCTTCACCCACGTCTAGCACCTTCTGGATCTGGGGATGTTGCTCCCGGGTCTCAGAGCCTTTCTCCCCATTTCTTTTTGTTGGGCATCCCTTGGCCCAATGGCCCACACTCCTTACAGTAAGCACAGTGATCTTTCTCAAGTGAGTGTCTCTGTCTCCTAGCCTGTGTTTCCTTGTCTTGTCTGTTTCCCCTGACTACTGTTGCTAGAATTTTCTGTAAGTTCCTGTCGTGGCAGTTTTCTCTCTTAAGTTATTTATGTTCTGCCTCTTTTTGCTTTCTTTCCCCCTTCTTCAGTTTCCCTGTTATGATAGACCTTCTCTGCTACCTACACTAACTCCCTCAGAGACTTACCTTGCTGTCCTTCCAGTCTCTGAGTTTCCTCTTAATATCTCTCGCATCCTGATCTATGAATGCCATGGTCATGGTGGACTTATGCTCTTCGGTACTGGGGTCATAGGGTGTATATTGGTGAAACGCCTCCATGAGCCACTCGAGGAAGGCCAAGGGTGACTCATCTGAGCCCTGCCATACCTCTCTTACATTTCTCAAATTGGTGGGTCACTTTGCAGTGCCCTTGAGACCTGCCAACAGAGCCTGTTGGTAGACTTTTTGGTGCTCCTTATCTGTAGCTGTGTTAAAATCTCAATTTGGTCTAGTTAGAGGGAATCAGCTATCGATGACCGCCTGGTCAATTGAGGGTGCTCCTGTAGTCAACAGGACATTCTTCCTGGCTCCTTGCATGATTCTCTCCCACTCTTCACAGTGTGAAAAGTATTCTTATGTGTTGCTGGATATCATCACTAGTGGACTGATGAGTAAACAAGACAGTCTCAAAAAGATTAATCAGACCTTTAGAGTTGTCTGAGAAAGGAGGGTGCTGAGCCTTCCAGTTATACAGGTCTGCTAAAGAGAAAGGGCAATAGTGCATAGCCTGATTTCCATCTCTATCTGTGGGACCATAGACTCAGAGGGGAAGGGCCACTGTTGTCTTTGGAGGGTGGATCTCTTGTTCAAGGTGCCAATGGCAGGACCTGGATCCTCCTCAGGACATGGAAGTGAGGGGTAGATAACTGACTGGGATGGGACTAACCAGGCAGCATCAGACTGGGGTGTTGGGGAAGTACTATGGGCAAGGGCAGAGGGTATGGAAGAGGAGGATCCAAAAGGAGAAGGTCTGCTGTCCTTGGATCCTGGAGAACCTCCTTCTTCTGGTCCTGCTCTGAGGGTGGCATGGTCTGCCCCTGGAGCACCAGAATCCTGCTGGGAAGGAAACCCTGAATCTAAGAGGGAGGTTCAGTTAATAAGTTTCTCCAGACCACAATATAGGTCACCTGATCAGGATGGGTAGTAGACCCAGCCCCGAAGACCTTCCAATGGACTGCCACATCTATGTGGAGGTCAAAGTTCCCCTCTGGAGGCCATCCAACTTTGAAGGCAGGCCATTCTGATGAGCACAACATCCAGAGCTTCTTTTAACTTTACCTCCAGTGACAGGTTACATGCCTGCTGCTGGAAATCATCCCAATGACTCAGAACAATCCCCAGTGGAGTGGAGTGCTGCTGTCCCATGTCTAAAACATTTCATCAGTCCCAGTCTGAGAACACCCAGAAAGACAGACAAATTGCCCCTGTCATGGGTGGAAGAATCCAGTTAACCAGGTGATGCAACCAGCTCATGCTGGGCTAGGTCTAATGGAGGGGAATCTTCCTGACTACTCCCAGGGGAATCTGGGGTGTTTCCCAAGATTCCCCACAATCTCAACATTAAAGCATGTCTGCCTGTCATTCTTGACCACCACAAAGCACCTTGGGCTCTCCGAGCTTCCAGAGGCTTGTTAGCAACTCAAAATTTCAGACAGACTCAGATTTTGACAAAGAGCAAGACAACAAGCAAGAATCATGGTACCTGCTCACGACCTCCAATTCACAGCTCCAGTGTGTCTCCACAGGGTATCGATTCCTGGCCAATGCACCAATGTAAGATTCTGGGAAGCCTTAACTTAACGGAAGCCTCCCTTCCCCAAGTGAACACATGGAGTCAGGGATCGGTGCAAAATGCAAGAGTAATTATTGATCCAACACATTGGGGCTGTCTCATGACTGAAGGAGAGGTCACGACACCCTGGAGGCCCATTTGGTGAGCCCTTATACAGTTTTCAGAGCAACAGCCACTAGGCACAATGTGGTTGGCAGAACACTGTGACATTTAAACTGATTGGTCCTTAGGGAATGAGGTGGCCAGGACTCCCCATGTAGGTAGGCGACCAAGGTTGGTCTGCCCTGTAGACTGTGTTTACAAGCTCTGGGAGCCTTCCCTACCCACAGGTGGCCAGATGGTAGTCCCCCACCTGCAGTCTGAGGAATGTAATTAGCCTCTCTCTTACAGAAGGGAGAGGTGCCTACCTTAGAACTCTGTGACCTTTCTATTCTAGGAGGCGAGGGGTCTTGTGGAATATTCCAAAGTTCCAGAGCTGATTTCTTCACACATATAAAGGAATAAAATTAGACCCTTGTTTTTATAATTGAATTTGTGCCTGGTTTCAGAGGAGATTTAGAAAGGCTCTCGGGTTTGTCAGAGAGCGACCTCCTCTGGAGGACACCAGGGATTAGATAGGGACAACAGGACATTCCCCAATGCCAAGTTATAAGAAACTGGTGCCTCTAGCCCCACAAAGCCTGCCAGGGCTGTGCCACTGCTGACCACCAGTCAGCTGCTCATTATTAGTGTCATGTGATAGGATCAGCAGAGACATAGAAGCAGAGCCACATGAGCCAGACTGTCTACCTTGTCAGGGAAGAAAGTGCTGTGGAAATTCCAGAGAGGGCACTACTAGAGCCAGACTCTCTATCACAGGAATTGTCTCAGACACTGACCAACGATGTGGCCCTGAGCAATTTACTGAGTGTGATAGATCCGGTTTTCTCTCCTGCTTAAAGGGATCCCAAACTCTGCTTCTAAGTTTTATCTTGAGAAAACAATGAGATGTGAGGTAAGGTACCTAAGAAGTTCCTGGGGAACAGAAACCCCCTTTGAGCACCTACTTTATTCCAGATATGGTTATAGTAACCTTTTACACACTGACACATATAACAGACAACAGCCTGATGAGGCAGAGGCTGTGAAGATGGAAGCATAGAGAGTTTAAATCATCTTTGCCTGAGGTCACACAGCTATCAAGTGTAAGAACTCAGGTTTTTTTTTTTCTTTTTTTTCTTTAGTTTATCACTTTCTCTCAACTGACTCTTTTGGTGGCTATGACACTCTCCCATTGCAACACCAAATCCAAAGCTTACAAACTCAAGGCCATGTTTTGATGGTGATTTAATGCCCTAGAACTCCACAGACTCCAGATGTCACTAGTAGCTAAGCCTGAGCTGCTTTGCAGACTCTGATACAGAAAACATTCATTTCCTTGTAAAAGGTCAAAGCATTCTTGGTATGACAGATGATATAGATTTAGGTCAGTACAGTCAATTAATCAAACAAAACATAGTATTGCCCTGTTGGGAGAGGTATACCTTTCATAAGTATTAAAGTCAGAGAAATCACTGGAAGGCGAGTAAAGTCGAGGAGCTGGCCAAATGCTTTGGCCTTTGATTGTCAAGAGTGAGCTGTTCAGGCAGAAGGCAAATGGCCACTGAGCGGAAATGGGGTCAGACTGGCAGGTTTCCTTCAATCCTTTAACAGCATGAAGCTGTCCAGAGTGCTAGAGTTCACAGCCCAAGGCTCACTCAGAATTCACAATTCCTTGCGCTGGGTTCTTGGACTGTGTCTTGCCCCGCCCAGCGGGACCTCGTTATTCATGGGGGTCGAGGAGGACCAAGCCTGAAAAGAAAATGGGTGAGAGAGAGGAGCGAGACCAAGCAAGGTTTTGTCAAGGTCTCAACTTTATTCCAGACACATGCAGCTTTTAAAGAAAAAACCAATGCAGAGGGGAGGGGGGAAAGGAAGCTTATGGCCCCCCTGCTGTCATGGTTCAACTATTTTAACAAGCCAAACCATCTGGCGCCAAACTGTTTTATGGTTAGTCTATTTCCCGGAGGTGGGAAGGACAGCTTATTTTGTAGAAACACAACTGGTTCTCGGAAGGTCACTAGGGTCAGATTCCCAGGAACGGTGTGGAGGCCTTGGCTCCTGACAGTGTCTCAAGTGCTAGGTGGATTGAAGGTGAAGGACTCCTGGGTCCAGTGACTCCAGGAGCTAAGGTTTCCTCTAATAGACTTGTCCAGTCCTCTTCACAGCCACATGGGAAAGATGGGGACCTGATGAGCACAACACAACTCTCTGCTGTTTGGTACAATCCCAGACTCATCAGCATCAACTTCTATTATGCTCATCTGCTCTTAATTATATCTCTAAATCTCAGGATATTACCATTCTGAGAACTGGGGAGAATTTAGGTACTTAGAAGATTCAGAATAATCACAAGGCTTCTCTTCTGCAGACGTCCAAAGCCATACAGACAATCGAAGTAGATAGAGGACACCTGGAGATGGCTCTCAAGCTCTAATCACAGAGCAATAGGTTGTTATTCTGCATTATTTTGCTTAGTTCAAGGAGACTGATGCAAAGAGTAGTGTGCCCTTCCCCCAGCCTTAGGTAGGCTAAACAAACTCTTGAAGACCCTAGCTGGAGTCATCTGGCCTCTCTGCATTTGCAATTTCCCACAGGAGCTTTGAGGATGTGACCTCCCACTGAGCTTGCTTTGCAAATTAATCCAGCCTAAATAAAGGATGGGTCTGTGGGCTTTCCCTAAACACTGTGCTCTGCTAAAGGTTGCTTGCTTGGGCTAAACCTAAGAAAACACCTGAGGACTTTTAGTCCCCACAACTAACCTTCACTGAGGAGATGGATTCCTGCAGTTCTGCTCACAACTGCTGAGCATCCCTCTTCCTAGCGTGAGCTGAGCTGATTGGAAAAGGCATGGACATCATCTGAGGAGAGGAGACATTCAGAAACTCCCCCTTGGTGATTTGAATAAACAATCCAGAAATGGTATCAGTTAAGACTGTCCTCAGTGCTAGACAGTCAGGCCGACCCAACCACTGAAGTGACCTTTTGGGATTTAATGAAGTGGGGCACACCTGGGAAGCATATAAAGCACTTCCTGTCTCTCATAATTGTTCAACCTCGCCCTACTCCTCTAAAGCCAGGGGCTCACCCAATGTCACATGAAGGTAAGCACTGGTGTAAACAGAAGTCCTGATATGTATGAAATAAACAGAATTCCTGCTTTATCTTCTCAGACATATCAGGATTTCTGAGCTTTATCAGACGGGGCTTCACATGCTGGGTGCTTATACATGAGATAGATGCAACCCCACTTTTCATCTAATGAGAAGAGATGGCTGAGGATGAGGTGGGAAACCTCTATGTGGTGGGGGTGTTGTAATGGTCTCGTGGCTCCAGAAACCACACCAGGCCAAACAGTTCCACGAGGGGTTTATTGAAAGAGAAGGAGGCAATGTGGCAGTGAAAAGAGGACAGAGAGAGAGAGAGAGAGAGAGAGAGAGAGATCAGAGAGGTCTTGCTTTATATATGGAGAGTGACACAGCCACAAGTAAAGGTGTGAGGTGGGTCAAGTGGGTTCTGGGAATAAGGTGGCTGTTGCCTTGGTAACAGGTGTGCAGTTCAAGCTGTTGCCTGGGTGTGATGTCACCAGTTTTGATGTCCTGATGCCAACATAACTCCCTTCTTATTATTATAAAAAGAAGGAGAAGAAAAGGGTGGGGAAGCTTACGGTGAAAAGGGAATCTGGGAGTCTTCTCTCTTAAGCTGCTTCCAGCTGTGTACGGGCAACTTCAATTTTGGGGTGTAGCTGACTTTCACCATCAGGGTCCACCTTGTAAACGTTTGTATCAGGTTCCTCTGTGGACAGCGGCTTTTCTGTGGGTAGTTCCTGTAACAGGAACTGATTAATAGTTTGGTTAGAAATTTTTTGTATCTGTCATTGAAGGAATGTAGAAACAAGAATAATGAGGCAGGGAGTGAATAATAACACCAGAAAGATGACTAGGAAAGGAGTTATGAAAGGGACTATCCAGTTCCATATAGGGTTTTTGAAAATCCCAGAACTGGAGGCCTCACGTTTCCTGAAATTCTATATGTCTGATTGTAGCTTCTGGATTTTATTTCTCACTATCCCAGATTGGTTGACTTAGAAACAGCATTCTTCTTGGAGGAACAGGCAAAGACCACCTTCTTTAGCTGTCAGGACGTCTAGCCCCATCGGTTCTTAAGCACCACAGCTGACAAAGAAACGACCTGTTTCTGGATAGTAAGCACAGTTTCACTCATTTCTTGAAGATCGCTTTTAAACTGGGAAGTGAATTAATCATATTGGGTCATGGAAGTCGTTATCCTTGCAACTCCAGTACCAACCCCTATGGCTATTCCCATAGCAATGAAGAGTGGTCACGACCTGAACTGCCCTCTTATGTTGGGCAGCTATCATATCTGCAACTGGGATTGGCAGGGGCTCATTTCCTTGGATTACTCCTAGTTCAGGGAAAAGGAGTACCAATATGCAAACTCCTGACCAGCTGGTGAGTAGGCGATGATATACCTGGGTGCCACAAAGAATTGACCTGTTCTGGAATGCAGGGCATAACAGCAGAGATGGTATATCAAGGATTATGGTTCTATTGCAGTCTAGGGTACTTAGCCTTCCTACAGAATGTGTCCGAGAGGTCTTAAAATAATTTGCCATGCCAAAGAGAGGAATAGAGGTAAGGTATGGAGTCATGGCAACATCGGAGTCAGGGCAGCTGACAAAAGGTGAGGTAAAGTTACTCAGCAGTATCACTGGAGAGGCTGTAAGTGGCAATTGTGAGTTCCAGGGGGTACACATAGCTAGCAATCTTTAAAGCAACCAGGCCTGGTGACATTAAGGAGTTGGTACACCAAGGTCAAGGTCTGAAGCAAAAGGTGAAATGACATGTTAGTGCCATTCATGAGGGGTGATGTCAAAGATGTAAGGACCTCAGAGGAGTGTTTGATTATTTCCCCTGCTTTTCTAATGTCTAGAGGTTTGGCAATTGAGACATTTTCTCTGTATATGGATGGTACTTATGGGGAGCCGGATTGATTTTTATGTTAGAGCTTACCAACAACTCCTGTCTAACACCTGGAATCCCGTGGGTCTTGTATGTACAAAAAGAGTTTCTTGCAGTGTTGATGGATCCTAGCATATGTATCTGACAAGACCAATATGGACAGCCCCCATATTTGTCTGGCCATTTTCTACAATAAACTTTTGTCTGGTCAAAGAGAAAGCAAGTATAGAGATCATAATATTTAGATGGGATAACAGATGCAGGGATGATAGCAATTTGGATTGATTCCTGACATCCGGCTATGGAGAAGTTTCCAGACCCTATTTGGAAGACTGTTATCTGTGGGAGTTTCTTGCACTTCAAATCTCCAGATGTAAGGGCTATCCTGGATGGAAATGAACAGCAGAGAGAAGACAAAAAACCCATGTCTAATCCAGTGAGGTTGAGCTCGGCTGCCAGAGTAGAGTCTCATTTTCTGGGATGGGAGACAAGGTGGGTGGTCTTGACATCCTCCGGAGCTTAACAGAGCATGGTCCTGTTAGGGTTGACGTGTATGAAGAAGAGTCATTTTTAGGTGGAGGGATGAAAGGTTTGAGGTGAGACAGATGGACCCAATGAGAGAGTCCCTCAAGTTTAGCAGCTGTAGGGGTCATGAGAATTACTTTAAAAGGGCCCTGACATTTAGGAAAGAGGGGTGAAGACTGATGGTCTGGAGGGCATAGAAGGACATGGTCTCCAATGTTGACAGGCAGTGGACAGGAGACAGTGTGTTGCTGAGGTAGATGGTGGTCAAAGAAATTCCATAGGAGAGAACGGAGGTGGCAAAGTAATGGGGTGAGTAGATGGTCTGGGAGGGGAGAGCATTTAGGTGAAAGAGCAGGAGTTAGGACTGGACATCCATACATGAGTTCAGAAGGTGAGATGAGGAGAGGTGTAGCCTGAAAAGAGCCAGAGGTAGCAGTTTTACCCAATCAAGGTGAAGTTCCTGTGACAGCTTAGCAAAATTGGTTTTTAAAGAGTGGTTAGTTCTTTCTACCTTTCCTGAAGACTGAGGGTGATAGGGAATATGAAAATACCAGGGTATGTCTAAGGCCTTAGATAGAATTTGAGAAATCTGAAATAAATTCAGGACCATTGTCTGATTGGAGGAAGGCTGGGACACCAAACTGGGGAATGATCTCTTGGAGGAGATCAGAGACTGACCACTTTTGTTAGTCGTGGGAAATGCCTCCACCCACCCCAAGAAGGTGTCCACCATGACCAGGAGGTACTTGGAGCATCTGATAGTGGGCATGTGGTTAAAGTCAAGTTGCTACTCAGTTCTAGGAAGGAAACCTCTAGCCTGATGGGTAGGAAAAGGTGCTACAATACCTAGACTTGGAGTCTGACATCTGACAGATTTTGTAAGAAGTAGTGATAGATTTTAAGAAACTTAAGTCCTCAGGAGTAGGCTGTAGGTGGGTCTTGACAAAAGGCAATGCTTGGCTGTTAGGGCGAAAGAGTTGGTGAAGATAGAACAGAGTTTGGTGAGTGTCAGGGGGTGAAGTTGGGGATGTGGGTTGCAGTGTGAGGATGTCCTGAGGAGGTTGAGATGAGTCTAGGACCCCAAGGGCCACAGCTCTACCTGCCTCATTGGCTCAGTTATTTCCCTTAGAGACAATAGAGTCATCCATCTGGTGAGATCTGCAGTGGACATTCCCAATAGCTGTGAGGAGATGGGAGGCTTTTAGTATGGCCATAATGTGGTTTGCATTAGCTTCTGATCTTCCTTTTGTGGTAAGTAACCTGTGCTCCTTCCAGATAGCAATGAGAGACAGGAGGATATGGAAAGCATATTTGGAATATGTGTAGATGTTGAGGGATTGTCCCTGTACCAATTGGAAGGCATGGGTAAGGGCTATTAGTTCAGCCTGTTGATTAGTGGTGTGAGTAGGAAGAGCCTGTGCTTCCACCAAATCAGTGTCTGACACTATGGCATAGCCAGCTTTTCTGGCCCCTTCATATAGAAAGGAGCTTCCATCTGTATACCAGGCATAAATGGCTTGAGGCAGTGTGCCCTCCTGTATGTGTGAAGGATGAGTAATAGTTCCTCTAAAATTTCAGTGCAGAAGTGAGATAGGGAGTGATTAGAATTAGGATGGGGAAGAAGATTGGAAATATTAAGAGGTGAGAATGATTGGAAGGTGATTGTGGACTCTTCTATTAGAGCTACCTGAAGAGAAAGACCTGGAGGGAGGAAGAGTCTGTAAGCCTTTGTAAGTAAGGAGCTGTGACAGGTTATGAGACGAGAGGACAGTTATAGGCGACCCCAATGTTAGTTTTTTTGACTCTCAAATAAGGAGTTCAGTGGCTGCTAAGGTATGAATACAAGGTGCCCATTCCTGGATGGTTAGATCTAGTTTTTTGGACAAGTATGCTATGGGTGCAAAAGAAGGTCCCAGTTGGTGACCTAAGACTCCAAGGGCAAATCCCTCCTTTTCAGTTATGTAGAGGGAAAAAGGACGAGTCAGGTCAGGGAGATGTAAGGCTGGGGCCTTAAGGAGAGCCTGTTGGAGCCTTTGAAAGGGCTTGGTAACAGGTTTGAAAAGAGGTTCATGGGTGAGGCCTAATGCTGCTTCATATAAGGGGCAAGAAAGGAGGGAAAAGAAATGAACTCAAGAACGTAAAAAGCTAGCCATTCCTAGGAATGATAAAATCTCTTTCTTTGTAGAAGAAACAGTTAGAGACTGAATCAGATTCTTTCTATCTAAGGTAATAGCCTTGTGGGTTGTGGTAATAGTCCAAAATATGTGACCTCAGGAGTGGACAGTTGGACGTTAGAAGGTGAGACCCTGTAGCCTTGCCTGGAAAGGAAATTTAGAAGAGCAGAGGTGTCAGCTTGGCTAATCTCTAGAAAGGGGCTACAAAGAAGGACATCATCTACGTAAAGTAAAATCTTAGATTTAGGGAGAGATAAAGAAAGTAAGTCAGAATCCAGGGCCTGGACAAATAGGTGTGGGCTGTCTCAGAATCCCTGAGGAAGAACAGTCCAAGTAAGCTGGGTAGAAAAGTGAGTGTCAGGATCTGTTCAGGAAAAGTCAAATATGTTCTGTGACTGGGTGTCAAGAGGGATAGAAATAAATGCATCCTTGAGATCCAGGAATGAGAAGTGGGAAGTTCCCGAGGGGATAGTGGAAAGAAGAGTATAAGGGTTAGCCAGAACAGGATGGAGGGGGACCACTGCAGAATTAATGCATCTGAGGTCTTGAACCAATTGATAGGTACCATTAGGTTTCTTATCTGCTAGTATAGGAGTCTTAAAGGGAGAAGAGGTGGGGCAAAGGACAGATGAGACCAGAAATAATTTGGTTTTGACCATGATCTCAATTTTCTGCATGCACCCTCCATTCTTCATCTTGTATCTATCTCATTAACTGGGCATCCAAGAGGAAATACAACTTCAGACAGTGTTTTCACTGTGTGTTTAGTTACATGGTATCCATAACTCCCTAATCGTAAACAGTGTACCATTTTCATGATTAAGAAAAGACAATAAAGCTTAATAGCATAAAGAAAAAAATGATAGGCTTACGTCCCCTGAGGCTCTGGAGAGAGAGCGGGTATTGACCTTGGGTGATTGTCTTTGCCAGGATTTCTATTCCTCCACAAGCATCCTGACTAAGATGCAAGTTGGGGAGGAAAGGGTTTATTAAGCTTACACTTCCATGCTGCTGTTCACCATGAAAGGAAGTCAGGACTGGAACTCAAGTAGGTCAAGAGCAGGAGCTGATGCAGAGGCCATGGAGTAATGCTGCTTACTGGCTTGCTTGCTTCTTCTGGCTTGCTCAGCCTGCTTTCTTATAGCACCCAAGACTACCAGCCCACACATGGTAGCACTCACAAGGGGTCCTCCCCCCTTGATCACTAATTGAGAAAATGCCTTACCACTGGATCTCATGGAGGCATTTTCTCAACAGTAACTTCATTTTTTGTGATAACTCCAGCTTGTGTCAAGTTGACACAAAAGCATCCAGTACAATTGACCCCTTGTCAACTTGACACACAAACACAGCACCATTAAGCCTAGACCCTTATTTTCTTATTCATCCCCAAGATCTAAATAACTTTAAAAGTCCCACAGTCTTTGCAAATTCTTACATAGTAAAACTTCAATACCTTTTAAATATCCAATCTCTTAAAATTCAAAGTTTTAAAAATTCAAAATCTCTTAACTGTGGGCTCCATTAAAATACCTTCTTTCTTCAAGAGGGAAAAATGTCAGGCCACAGTCACAATCAAAAGCAAAATCAAATTACAACTGTCCAATGTCTGGGATCTACTCACAATCTTTTGGATTCATCCAAGGGCTTGAGTCACTTTTCCAGCTCTGCCCTTTGTAGCACTCATGGCTCCAGATGCCTGTACTCCACTGCTGCTGCTGTTCTTGGTGTTCATCTCATGGTACTGGAATCCTCAAAACACTGCTGTCTTCCACTGCATCTAGGCTTTACCATGGTGCCAAACCTCACCTCCTTTGCATAACCCCTTCAATCTGGGCTGTCAATTGAAACTGAGGCTGCACCTTCACTAATGGCCTTCTGCCGCCTCTCACAGTGCCCAGGCCTCATCTGCTCTTCATGAGTCCTCATGCCTTCAAAACCAGTACCACATGGGTGACTCTTATGCATTACCAAGTCCAGCCAACGCACAAGGTACAACCTTGGCTATCTCTGGAATGCAGCCTCTGTGCTCTCAGAAAACACTTCTCAGAAGATTTCACCCCAAAGATGCTGGTCTCTTCCCAATCACAGCCAATTTCTCAGCTCCAGCTAATCAGCATCAACAGACCCAGTAATGCAATGGTTTTGCTTTAGTAGTTCTGGTATCTTGTTAATCACAGCTGATTTCTTCAGCCCCAGTTAACCAAAACTACAGAATCTTAAATCAAAATAGCAATGGCCCTGATAAGAGTCTTTAGTCTTCCCTCTGAAATTTCACAAGCCAGGCCTCCATCTTCTGCACTGTTCTCAACATTATCTTCCAAGCTCCTACACAACATCCCACAAAGCTCTTAACACTGAATGGATCTTCTAGCCCAAAGTTCCAAAGTCCTTCCACAGTCCTCCCCTAAACATGGTCAGGTTGTCACAGGAATACCCCACTCCTGGTACCAATTTGTCTTAGCCAGGGTTTCTATTCCTGCACAAACATCATGACCAAGATGCAAGTTAGAGAGGAAAGGGTTTATTGAGCTTACACTTCCATGCTGCTGTTCATCATGAAAGGAATTCAGAACTCAATTCAAGCAGGGCAAGGAGTAGGAGCTGATGCAGAGGCCATGGAGGAATGCTGCTTACTAGCTTGCTTGCTTGCTTTTCCTGCCTTGCTCAGCCTGCTTTCTTATAGAACCCAAGACTACCAGCCAACAGATGGTACCACTCACAAAGGGCCCTCCTCCCTTGATCACTAACTGAGAAAATGCCTTACCGCTGGATCTCATGGAGGCATTTTCTCAATTGAAACTCCTTTCTCTATGATAACTCCAGCTTGTGTCAAGTTGACACAAAACCAGCCAGTACAGTGATGTACCTGGTGGAGTCCAGTAACTTGATGACAACAGGAGAATGTTGTTTTGCAACAGAGGGGTTCTGGACGTCCCAAACTCAGGGGTCCACCTGAGAAGCTGGTAAAGGAAACAACATGTTAGTGTTAGTAGGTAGACTGGCTAAAAGAAGGAGCAGAGGAACTGCTGGCGAGCTTGAGTTTAGGCGAATGGGGGGAGCAAAAGAAATAGAAGCTCCCAACTTAGCTAAAAGATCCCTTCCTAATAAGGGGACAGGACATGTCAGCACTACCAAAAAGGAATGGGTGAGGGTTATACCCCTAAAAATGCAACTAAGTGGTAGGGTCTGATGTGGGAGATAAGGTTTCCTCCTCCCCTGACAATAAGATAATGCAAAGGTGAAGTGGGTCAGGACCAAGTAAGTGTCCCCAGTATCCAAGAGAAAGGGGATGGGCTGCCCACATTCCATGTTAGCTACCCAGGGCTTACTGTTAGTGATAGGTGTAGTTGGGTCGAGAGAGCTTGGGCCCTGTCAGTCATCCATAGCCAAGACTAGCAGGATGGCTGGAGAGTTACCTGGGAGTGATGTCCCTCTGTTCTACATAACATGAGGGCAATCGACAGCCCAATGTCCCTCCTGATGGCACTTAGGAAATGGTCCCCTTGGCTTGCCGGGGTTGGGGCAAGCCTTCACCCAGTGACCTCTTTGACCACATCTCTATCAGGGGACTGTTGGATTCTGAGCCTTAGAAGACCAGGAGTCTGGGTTAGAAGCTGAGGCTGATCAGACAGCCTTTGCCAACATGTGGTATTTTTGTTTCCAGGCTTTCTCATCCTTCTCATGGTATACCTTAAAGGCCAGCACCAAGACTTCTGCCTGTGGAGTTAGGGGCTCCTTCTCCAACCACCTAAGTTTAGCTTTTATGTTGGGGTAGCTCTGGGAAAAAAAGTAGGTCATCAGAAGTTGCTTATTTTCTGGGTTTTCAGGATCTAAATTAATATATTGCAATAGAGCCTTTGTGAGGTATTCTAAAAATTGAGATGGGTTCTCCTGTTTGTCCTGGACAACCTATTGGAGTTTTTCAAATTTTTCTGGCTTTAAGGCTGCCTTTCTTAGACTGGCCAGAAGGCAAGTAATAAACCTGTCTCTGGCTAAGATACCACCTGAAGAATTGTAATTCCACCAAGGATCCTGGTCAGGCACTGCCTCAGATCCAATTGGATATGTTCTATCTGTTTGGTGAATCTTGTCTTCGTGCATTCTTGCCTCTTCCCACCTTGCTGGCATTCATTAGGAAGTAAGTTACTAGTAAGAATCATATGAACATCATGGAAAGTCAAGCTATAAGATTGCGTGATGTACTGGAACTTCTTAATAAAGCTCGAAGTGTTAGAAGTATATGAACCCAGTCTGCTTTCTACTTAAGAAAGTTCACTCAGCAAAAAAGGAACATGCACTCTGACCAGACCATCAACTCCAGCCACTTCTCTTAGAGGAAGGACCAGTGTTGTGTCAGGTGACTCTGGAGGAGAAGGAATTGGGAGTTTGGCTGTGGCCTTACAACTCATGATAGAAGGGGTGAAGGTCAGTGCCAATTCAGGGCAACTGGAGTGACCTGCACCTGGCACAGAAGGAGGGGAGGAGTCTGGAGAGGTTGAGCTTGTAAGCCCTAGAGTATCCTGGTGAGAAGGGGAAACTGAGGTAGTAGTTTGGATTTTGGGCAGCATGGAAGCAGGTCTGCAGCAGAAGGGAGGAGGTTCATTAGCTGGATCTAGGGTTGTGGAGTTATCTAGTGACAGTAGGTTTCATGGCTAAGAGAAGTTGGGATGGCAAACAAGCAGAACGCATAAAGGGGTGAGAGCGAAGATAGACAAAGGCTTGAATATATGGGATTTCCTGCCATTTACCCGATTGTGGGCAAGATATATGAAGATCTCTTAAAACCATTCTGTCTAATGTGCCATTAGCTGGCCATTTGGAACTATTTTCTAAAGGGTATTGAACCCAGATTTTATTGCAGAGGTGTATCAATTTTGAGGGCCTCGAATCAGGTGTTAATGTTAGTTAAAGAGATTTGAGATTTTCCAGGAGACATCCCAATGGGGTGCCTGTGGGTACATTTGAAGACCTCTTAGAGCCCATTGGCTGTTGGGAATGTTACTGAACTATTCGTGCTGGCGTCCCAGAGAAAAAGGTTCAGTAACCAAACAGTAAAAGCCAAGCTAGAAATTCAGGTCATCATGTGAAATTTCTAGGGACTATGGCCAGCAATTTCCTGAAAATTGACAGAAAGCAATTCAACCTAATACTAGGAATTTTAAATGGCTGCAAGGATTTATGAACTGCTTTTGAGAAGCGAGGTCACCCAAGTGCCTAAGTCCTAACTTGCAGGTCAGCCGGAGACCGGTCCTTATGACTGGGGCATTGAAACACCAACTCCTCAGCCCAAAAAAGGTTGGCCAGACACTACCCAGGCATACAGGGTCCCTCCCACTGATTGGAGAAACTCCTTATCAATCAATATGCAGGTGTGTGTTTTCAGACTTCTGTAGTCAGATAGCAGGAAATGTGGAACTGTTTGGTGGGTGTGGCCAGATGATAGCTCCATATGGTGGCCCAAGGTAGCATAGCTCACATAGTAGGAATCTGTGAATCTCACAGCAGCGATAGTCTGTGGCAGTGATTGAAATTCACACAGTGGATGATGGCAGGTGCCAGCAAATGGAGTCCACGTGGTGTAGCAGCAGTTGTGGGTGGTGATGGCGGTGGCAGAAGTCCACATGGGGTTGGTCCTCTGGCAGAGTGGTGGCTTCATGATCGCTCCAGGTGGCAGTCACCACCCTGACCTCGCAGCAAGCTTCGTAGAAATTCCCAGAGTCTTCAACACCAATGTTGTTATGGTCATGCAGCTCCAGAAACCATACCAGGCCCAACAGTTCCACGTGGGGTTTATTGAAAGAGAGGGGGGCAAGGTGGCAGTGAAAAGAGGAGAGAGAGAGAGAGAGAGAGAGAGAGAGAGAGAGAGAGAGAGAGAGGAGTAGAGAAGTGGAGGCCAACCATGACCACGTGGAGAGAGGGGGGAAGGGAATGTGGAGAGAGGAGGAGCAAGGAGGCAAGAGGCAAGGCAAGAGAGCAAGAGCAAGAGAGGCAAGAGAGAGAGGAGGGGGCAAGCAACCCCTTTTATAGTGGGCCAGTCACACATGGCTCTTGCCAAGCAACTGTGGGGAGGAGCATACCTGGCTGTTGCCAGATAACTGTAGGGTGGAGTTGAGACAGAATGCTAACAGGGGGTGTTGGGCCATTCCTGAGATCTCTCCATTCCTGCCTCCTGCTGACTTTAATCAGATGCCAACATGGACATCCCCAGAGCCTCCAGCCTGATGGGCAAGGTTGTCTGTGAGCTCCTCAGCTTGACAAATGGACAGACCAAAGGCTCTGCAGAGAAGCCATGGTTATGAAACAGCACAGCCACCTGCTCCCCCATTGATCCAACAGTGAGGCCTGAAAGCAGCAGACAGAGGCTTGGGGAGCAGTGGCATTAGATTTTTCTGTCCTTATTGCACATGCTGTCCAGACTATGTGGGGAAAGACTCAGGAAGGTAAAAGATGCAAAGGCACAGAATCATCATAAATGAGACAAGCCAGCCTAGATAAACACTACTGAGACAAAACCTTTCCAAACTCATTCAAGAAAGCCTTGAGCAGAAAAAGGGCTGGTGATAAAAATTCTGGCAATTAACATGGAAAGGAAAGTATGGAACATACACAGGTCTAGGACTCTGTAGGACCACACCATATACTCTTGGAATAATACAAAAGAACACCTTCTTATCCCCAAAGTAGAAATGTGTTCTCACCACTCTAGGACCACTATCTTCCCTGCTCTGTGAGACCCAGTAAGTTCAGTGCAATCATAGACTCTGTTCAGCTAGAGACAATGTGTGACACCACAGCTATTAGATACTGGATTTTGTCCAACCGTGCTTAGAAGTAACAGCTTAATCTATTCTGTCCCAGTGCTATGAACCTCAGGTGACAATTCAGAAGGAGAGCCTTCCCCTCTGATCAGGTGGCATCAGTTAACTATTGCCCCTTCAATGATAGCTCCTGCCTTGGGAGGTAAGCTGCACCACCTGGATGTGGCCCAAGTGGACTATCTGGTCTGCAACAATCTCTCAGTTCTCTTAAAGTCACCAGTCCCCATTCCTGCTAACCTCAAGGCTTGGGATCCCACTGAAACTCACCCTGAGTGGTTGGCATTTAGGCTCATCTCCCCAAGGGTTGGGGCCTTTCTTCTCCGGTTTCTATCTACTCACCTCTAGTCCCTTAAGAACCTGAGTTATGTGCTCACTGGTTCCCATAGCTTTGCCTCCTCAGGCACAGGTAAGAATGCCCATTTCCTTATCTCCTTGGATGGTTGCCTTGGAGAACTGCTCTATCCCCAAAGTCCAGTGAAGTAAGTTCCACTTTGAACCCAGGCACTAGCTTTAGAAAAAGAAAGAACTGCTTGGAATTATGTGCATACCAATGACTGTCTGGGGAAATTTAAGTGAGCTGCCTGACACCATCCTTTTAGAAAGTGGATGTTAAGGATGCACAACATGACTAAGATTAAGTAAATGAAAAAGGATGATATGAAGTCCATGAAGAGAACAACACAGTGCTTTGCACCTAACACTAATATGCAAACATTCACACAGGGCTTGCATGACATTCCAAGTACTTTGCAAGTGTCACAGTATTTCATCTGTACAACAATCCAGTGGGATCTCACTATCCCATATTTTAAGTGAGAAATCTGGAGCTCCAAAGTCAGGTAAATTGCTCAGAGTCGACGGTTGGTCAGTGATTGCTGAGCAAGCACTGACTGGGACCTCATGGAAACCAAAGATTATGATTGATCTAGTTCAATGTCATAGAATAACACCTATTGAATAGGACCTAAAAACTGAGTGTTGAGTGGCTACATGGCTCTTGAGTCAAGGGTTCTTCCACAAAACTGGGTTGGAGGTCAAGCTTTCCCCACCTAATTGTATCTCTAGTCTTATTAGTGGAGACAACTACACTGTAGTTTTTTCTTTCCTAGAATTTTATACTTTCCCCTTATGTGGATGGTACTGTCTCTTTCAAAATATTTATTTATTTATTTATTTATTTATTTATTTATTTATTTATTTTGTAGGGGTGTTTATGCAAATATGACTTACAAGGAGAGACAGAGAACATCTTTTGGGAGCTGGTTCTCTCCATCATTTTGAGACAAGGTCTCTCTTGTTTCTGTCACTTTGCTGAGTCCTCCAGGCTACCAGGCCATCAACTGGTCATTTCTCCTTCATAACCCTTGGGCTAGGAGCTCTGGGGTTACAGATGCATGCCACCCATCACGCTTTTGACATGGGTTCCAGTGATCAAACTGAGTTGTCAAGTTTGAAGTGACAGTGCTTTCATCTGCAGAGACCTGGCCTTGATACATATTTCTAGATCTGTTAATACATTCAAAGTGTGCATCTCAATGAACACATTTTCTTACCACCTACTCTTTAATGAGATTGTGTAATTGCAGACTACATATTCAGAACTTTGAACAGAGCTAATTCATGTGTGCATGCATATGTGCATGCCTGTGTGCCTGTGTGTGCTTATGTGATTGTGCAGGTTAGCACATGCTAATATGTACTTAATATGGGATCTGTATTCTAAAGCTACTATTTGCATCAAATTTGTGACCAATGTGAGAAAATACTGCACTACCCACTTGTAGCTCAGTGGTTCAGTCTCTTGTTTCCTTCTCCGGGTCTCTGAGTCTATGAGTTGAGGAGAGATTGCCATAAAGATTTTATAAGTCCAAGAGAAACATTATTCAAACAGTATTTATTTCAAAGGTATCATTCTGGAACAGTGCTATGCTGCTAAAAGGGGAAGCAGAGCTTGAGGGAGAGGGATTCTCACCGTGAAGCAAAGTTCAAATGTTGCAGAATAACCTCTCACTGTCTACCTGGTAAATACCATCTTTAATTAGACTCAGGTAAACAGACTGTGTATTAAAAACTGTCATCATACTCAAGGCCCATTTTGAAACCATTAAGAAGCATTAACATGGTCCTTTCCTATGTTCAGATCCAAGGGGATGGTAATAACTTTTGTATTTTGGGAGAAGAGTGAGTTGGTGGAACCAGAACCAGTATGTGTCAGGTTCCTAATTGATCACTGCAAATCACACAGGCAATTTCCTGTCTTTGGAGTTTTCTTTGGTTGCTGGCATAAACATGGATCCACCTGTAGCAAACTATCCATCAGGATAATGGTTGAGAGAGAAAGAGGGACGAGATCTTGTCAGCTGGCTTTATTCTAAACTCATGTGGAATGGTCATCCTATTTGGTCTAGCAGACAAATTCCTACATGCAAGAACCCTTTCTGAATTGTACAAGTCAGAGATATGATCCTAAACTTGATGGTATGCTAGTCATTTTACCTTCAACTCATTCTTCTACGGGGATCATTATGCAAAGGAAAGATAGTATTATGAAATAAATTTTCATAGCTCATAAACAATGTAAAAATGAAAGACATATGAAGAAAAGATTTCTGAATTAATTATAAAAGGTAGAATAAGACTATGTCAGTTTTCAGGAATAGAGCCATCTGAAACTCGTGGTTGTTTCAAATGCAGAGATTATGTCATTATGGGTGATTGATCAATGAGGAGCTTGTAGTACCTACTTGGGTGATATTAATAGCAAATATCAACAAATCAAACATACACAGTTTATTAAAAGAACTCATTGGATTCTTCCATGTATTGTAAAGAGAACACAGGTTCCAAAGGCACCAACATTTTA
Organism: Rhynchomys soricoides; assembly: GCA_019843965.1. Classification (NCBI taxonomy): domain Eukaryota; kingdom Metazoa; phylum Chordata; class Mammalia; order Rodentia; family Muridae; genus Rhynchomys; species Rhynchomys soricoides. Next base: position 165,734 of record JADRCH010006381.1, read on the forward strand.
CACAGATGCTAACAAGACAGGGATGGCTGGTTATTAGTCTGATAAGATAAGCAAGGTCCCTATATAATAGTTCAAAAGTAAGAATTGTATGCTATCCTTAGTAGATTATACTGTACCTCTTAACATAATTACTGATTGTTTATATGCAGAAAGAGTCATTTTGCATATAGAGATGGCTGAAATTTGTACCCAATAGCTCTAAATTAACTTGGCTATTTACACAATTACAACAGGACATCAAAAATAGAAATTATCCATTATATATTACTCATATTCTATATAATACAGGTTTGCCAGGTTCATTAGATCAGGAAAAAGATGAAATTGAACCATTATTAATAGAAAATTTCTTAGAACCTCAAAATTTCTTGAGAAAATATAGGGTTAAATGGTATTTCTTGACTGCTCCACCACAGGGCTTTGGTAGCTTGGGGAGGTGGGCCTCAGGAAGTTTGACTGTGCTTACCCCACTCTAGCAAGCACCAGGCTGGTGTCTGGCTATGGAGAAGCCACAGGACACCACTCCAGGTGTGGCAAAGCACAGTCTGAGGTCCAGGGACAGCCCAGCATTGCTTGGTGGTCCCCAGGCCTGTGACAAGGCTGGGGCCATCTGGTCCTTCAGGTCTTGGACACCCAAGGAAAGCTTAATTGGCTAAGCCCTTCAGGTTTTTAGGTACCTCATTAAAATGGAATTCTGTCATGAGGCTACATGACCTGTGGTCACATCCTTTACCTGTGGAGGGGCTTGGGATGTTGCCCTTACATGACTGGTGGCCACAAATCTATGGAGGGCTGCAGTCTCAGACCATGAGTCTGGTGTCCAGGAACCAGGCTAAATGCATGCCAATCCTCAGGGTCATTGGGTTTCCAACCTTAGCTCAATCAGGAACCAGGTTGCTTTTCATGGTCTTACGAGAAAGAAAATGTTAATGGGAAAGGCATAAAGAAAAAAAAAATTCCATCTCCTGGCAACAAATCAAAAAAATACTAATTAAAAAAAAAGTACTACATATTGTCTATACAACCAAACATCATTACATGTTGGGAGTAGTCCTAGGGTTACTAGAAGAAATGACATCTGGCAGATGCATGTTTTCCATTATGCAGAACTTCAAAATCAAAAATATATACATCTTACAACTGACACATACTCCGGGTTTCAATGGACAACTAGGTTATCAAAAGGTTGTGCAATTACACATTTATCGAAAATAATGGCAAAATTATGGGGATACTTGCACAAATTAAAACTGATAATGTACCTGCATGTGTATCCAATAAAATGAAATATTTGTTTACATAATACAATATAAATCATGTTAGTGGTATACTACACAATGTCAAAGGACAAGCAGTTAGAGAAAGTGCAAATCATACCTTACAATAAAAAAGATGCTTACTGGCCAGGCAGTGGTGGTGCACGCCTTTAATCCCAGCACTTGGGAGGCAGAGGCAGGCAGATTTCTAAGTTCAAGCCTGGTCTACAGAGTGAGTTCCAGGACAGCCAGGGCTACACAGAGAAACCCTGGCTCAAAAAGCAAGCAAGCAAACAAACAAACAAACAAAAAGATGCTTATTAAACAAAGTGAGAGTAAAAACACCCAGGGAAAGATTAAAGAATGTCACGTTAAGTCTAAATTTTCTCAATGTTGGTGAAAATGAACAACAGCAGTTGAGAGACACTGGGTTATTGCAACAACTGAGGAACTAGGCCAACCAATATACAATAAAGGATCTGTTATTATTAAAATAGAAACCTGCAATAGTTTTAAAACGGTGGCATGGTTATGATTATGTATCTATAGGGAGTGAAAAGATATAGTTAAAAACTTATAAATATTGGATTGGACCAGGGCATGAATGTCTTAATAAGCAAATAAACTTGGGTGATTCTCTCTCAAAGACTGCCTCATTTATTAATTATTAATTTCTCCCAAATATGCAAGCACATCAACTTCAAAAAGACTAACTCAAATGATCAATCACCCAGAAGAAGACAACAAATAGACTGACAGACCACACATAGCCTGGACTGAAAAAAAAATCACTGGACAGATAACACATAGACTATATGAACAACAAACACATAGGCGAGCAAAAATATGGGACAGGACAGACTAACCATATTTTAACTTGAACCACAATCAGGTATTTCTTTTTAAGCTGTTATAAAATCATGTTATCTCTTTATCTTTCATCTTTTAAAATTTTCTGTAAGCCTACTTTTATTTTTATTATTTTTTTATTTTGTTTTTGTGAAACAAGGTTTTACTATATAAGGTTGGCTGGTATTACAGTCATGTGCAAACATGATCAACCTGATAAGTATTCAAATAACTGATTTATAAAATAGTAAAGTATTTGTTGTATTGTTAAATCAATATTAGATAATTATTTGAGTTGCTATGATACTATGAAATGAAATCTTCTGCTGACAAGGTAAAATTTTGTTTCTTAAATATTAAAAATGCTTACTTCCATGTACAAAAGTCAAGTCCAAGTGGATCAAGGACCTCCACATAAAACCGGATACACTGAAACTAATAGAAGAGAAAGTGGGGAAGTGTCTTGAACTCATGGGAATGGGAGAATTTCATGAACAGAACACTAATGGCTTATGCTCTAAGATCAATCGGGTAGTCTTACCCTAATACTTTACCTGTAATACCCTAAATTGGGATGGATCATGTTGATTGATATGTTATGGTTGTTATCATCTAGGGTGCTAGGTTTAAATTATTATATATTGACAGAAACTTAAGATTCTATTCTTTTTATTTTATTCTCATAACGATTTGGGTTTTTTATTTTATATTAGTGGAGAATTTGGGTTGTTTGGTAAGACTATGCTTATTAAACAAAGTGGGAGTAAAAACACCCAGGGAAAGATTAAAGAATGTCATGTTAAGTCTAAATTTTCTCAATGTTGGTGAAAATGAACATTGGAAGTTTGTGGATATGTCAGGTGATACAGTATCACATAGTGTTTTGCTGATACAGACTCATATGGTAAGGCTGACTCCAATGGTGTTTTGCTGAGGCAAAACTAGGAGCAAAACAGGAGCTATGTGGAGAAAGTATACATAGGACTGAATTAAATGAAGATGCACTTGCACAGCTAGCTTTGAATTCTTCATTAGTGTCCTGTCTTCCCTGAACTTCACTTCTTTGTGATCAGAATATCAGAAAAATTCTCTTGACATCCCAGCTCATCTGAGTTTCTCTTGCTGAGTGGTGCCAATTTGGTGGAGGCTTGACTGTTTCTGCTGGATCTTACCAGCTCTACAACTGGTTTATATTTGCTATCCTGACACTATGTTGTGAGTTGCCCTGCTGCTGCTTGTATTCTGATGTTAATTCTGCTTCCTCAAGATGTGCTGCCCCAGACAGGAGTGGATCACATACTCAGGTGAATTCATGTGACCCTTTTCACCATTTTAATTGGTGAAATAAAGGCTAGAGCCTGTGATTGGGCAGAAGATGTGAAAGCAGGCTCTGAGGGTTTTAGAGAGTAAAGAAAAGACTGAGGAATAGGTTGTGGAAGGAAGATGGAGCAGAATCACAAGGCCTGGAGAAGCTACAAGTAACAAAGGATTTCATAGATAGGGAATAGATTAATGTACTGGTAGAACTGTTCAACCTAGATGTACAGCTTATAAATATTGAAACTGAATTGTGTGGCTTTTTCATGGACTTATTGAGGTTGGAGATTTAGTGCAACCAGTTGGTGCCCATCATATCATTCAGAACCTAATTATCCTAAGATAAAAGTCTGCTAAGCCCCCTTTCCATAAGCAGGTTGGTGATCTATGGCTACAGCAGTGTGTGGATTCAAAGCTGACTGGGTCTGAGAGGCCTACAGAGAGCACCAGAGAGGCTCTATACTCAAGATCTGTGGAGAGAGCAGCACCCAAGCCTTGAGCTGGAACTTATACAGTACTTATGTCAGATTCCCTGAGCCTAGGGAGGGATTGGGAACCATGGAACACAACTGTCTGAAGGGAAGTTTTCTGGTAGACTTGGTTATCTGATATTCTTGCTCCTCAGTATCCAGAGCATCTAAGCAGGACACAGGACATCCAGAATTTCTCTCCTGTCTGCGTACAGTGCAGGCTGTCTACGTACAACCCAAGCAAAAGCCAGCTCATATGTGCAGAAGATAAAATTAGAGTACGCCAACAAAACATTATTAGAAAACAAACTTTAGTTTATCTGTTTTTTTATTCAACTAAGCCTACAGATAATTATCATCCACAGGATTAACAGGAATTTGAATGGCAATCTGTGGATGTGTTTGAACTGAGAAAATTTAAGGAAAGTGTAAGTGATTTTGGAATGCCTTCCCCATTTGTAAAACTAATCTTGACTTCCTGGCCAATAAAAAATGTAATATTACCTGAAGACTAGAAGGATATGGCAAAAGCAGTATCAAAACCTTCATAAAATTTACAGTGGTTCTCATGGAGGAGAGAAGAGGCAAAAGAGATAATACAACAAAATAGAACCAAGGATAGAAATATTTCTAAAGATCAGCTGCTTGGTGAAGGTTGCTTTGCTGAGATAGAGGTGCAGGCTGTATATGATGAAGAAACCTTGACATTGTGTCCCTTGACAGCCTTAAATGCCTGAGACAAACTCACAGAATCAGGGAAAAGACTTAAAGCATTTCCTCAATTCATGCAAGGTCCAAAGGAAATGCTCTCTGATTTTTGCAAAGATTGACATCAGCTATAGAATGGAGTGTATCAGATCCATCAGTAAGAAGGGCTATGATAGAATATTTACTTTAGCTTTTCAATATTCGCATGCTGAATGCAAGGAAATAATCACACCACTGAGGGCAAGGTCAGTGTCAATCCATAAGTGGATTAGAAATACAGCGGATGTTAGACCTCATTCACCTGATATGACCTTAATAGGAGAAGCTGCCACTAGATACCTAGAGATGACAAAAGATTTCAAATATTTTTGTTTGTTTGTTTTGGTTTTTTGAGACAGGGTTTCTCTGTATAGCCCTGGCTGTCCTGGAACTCACTCTGTAGACCAGGCTGGCTTCAAACACAGAAATCCACCTGCCTCTGCCTCCCAAGTGCTGAGACAACTTCAAATATTTTAATTGTAGTCAGTAGGGTCATCTCAGAATAAACTGCAGGAAAAAACAAATTAATCCCCAAAGGGGGCCTATGCCTTCTGGAATATGTCAAAGATGTGTCAATTGCTGGCATTTGGGTAGGGATTGTAGAGCAACAACAGACAAATGGAAAAATATCTTACAAAAAAAACTCCCACGGGGCCCTCTTGCAAGCCCCAATGATAGGTAGGAAGAGTTATGCCTATGGAACCAAAGCTTATAGGCCAGCAGAACCTACAGTTGTGAGGACAGGAAGCAGAAATTTTCCTAGAGGGTCACAAGGAGTGATAGTGAGTGGAACTATTCCCTTTTACACCTCATGATTCCTGGACCCATGGATCCTTGCTATGGGAGAAACTGTAGTATATATTGGACGCTTATTCAAAGCATATACTGCTTCCTGAAGAACTCTGCCCTAGCCTTTCATGCTGCGGCCACCTAACTGGCACTGTAACTGTGTCTTTGAAAGGCCATTCCAACTTTTTAGCAGACCAGCTGCTTCAGGATGATGAGGAACATGGTAAGACCAGTGAATTCCATGATTGTGGGCCTACTATCACACTTCTCTGGCTGTGAAATGAGTTGCTTGGTCAGATGCAATACTGTGTGGAATACCATGACGATGAATACGGCATTCTATAAGTCCATGGATGGTGGTTTTGGCAGAACCATTATGTGCAGGAAAGGCAAACCCATGACCAAAATAAGTATCTACCCCAGTAAGAACAAAACGTTGTCCTTTCCACAGAGGAAGTTGTTCAATGCAGTCAACCTGCCACCAGGTTGCTGGCTGATCACCTTGAGGAATGGTGCCATATCTGGGGCTCAGTGTTGGTCTCTGCTGTTGGAAGATCTTGCAGTCAGCAGCAGCTGTAGACAAGTCAGCCTTGGTGAGTGGAAGTCCATGATGTTGAGCTCAAGCATAACCTCCATCTCAGCCACCATGGCCACTTTGTTTGTGTGCCCACTGAGCAATGACAGGGATGGCTGAGGAAAGAGGCTGACTGTCCACAGCATGGATCACCTTATCCACTTGATTATTGAACTCCTACTCAGCTGAAGTCACCTTTTGGTGAGCATTTACATGGGACACAAATATCTTCACATTCTTTGCCCATGTGGAGCGATCTATCCATATACTTCTTCCCCAGATGTCTTTCTTACCAATTTTCCAATCATGATCTTTCCAAGTCTCTGACCATCCAGCCAATCCATACATTTGGTCATTTCTTCTTCCAAGTAAACTGTAATACCATGTGTACTGCCTGAAGTTCTGCCCATTGTGGAGATTTTCCTTCACCTGTATCTTTCAGGGTTGTCCCAGAATGGGGTTGTAATGCTGCATCTCTCCACTTCTGGGTGTTGCCTACATAATGTGCAGAGCCATCAGTAAACCAGGCCCTACTTTTTTTTCTTCAAGAAGTCAGAAGATTACCCCATGAGGCTATAGGTGCATGCTTGGCAGCAGATGGCATTGTTACAAGAGTAGAAACCATAGGCAATTGAGCAACTTCTTCATGTCACTTGCTGATGTCTTCAGGACCTGATCGGGCTTGATCACATATGTACCACTTCCATTTGATAACAGACTGCTGCTGTGCCTGTCCTACTTTATGACTTAGAGGGTCTGATAACACCCAGCTCATGATGGGCAGTTCAGGTCTCATGGTAACTTGGTATCCTATTGTCAAAGGTTCAGTTTCCACTAAGGCCCAATAGCAGGCCATGAGCTGTTTTTCAAAGGGAGAATAGTTGTCTGCAGATGATGGTAGAGATTTGCTCAAAAATCCCAAAGGTCTTTTCTGTGATTCATCTACAGGGGTCTGCCAGAGGCTCCAAAGAGCATCTCTATCTGCCACTGACACCTCAAGTACCATTGGGTCTGCTGGATCATATGGCCCAAGTGGTAGAGCAGCCTGCACAGCAGCCTGGACCTGTTGAAAAGCCTTCTCCTGTTCCAGGCCCCACAAAAAGCTAACAGCTTTCCGAGCCACTTGGTAAATGGGTCTGAGTAACACACCCAAGTGAGGAATGTGCTGTCTCCAGAATCCAAATAGACCCAATAAACATTGTGCTTATTTCTTGGAGGTAGGAGGGGCCAGGTGCAATAGCTTATCTTTCACTTTAGAAGGAATATCTCTGCATGCTCCACACCACTGGATTCCTAAGAACTTCAATGAGGTAGATGGTTGGATTTATTTCCCATCCTTTGATAATGCATATGTGATACCAATGAGTCCAAAGTGGTTGCTAATTCCTGCTCACTTGGTTCAATTAGCATAATATCATCAATATAGTACACCAATGTGATATTTTGTGGAAGAGAGAAATGATCAAGATGCATTCTAACTGAGTTATGACACAGGGCAGGAGAGTTAATATTTCCTTTAGGCAAAACTGTAAATGTATAGTGCTGGCCTTGCCAACTGAAAGCAAATTGCTTCTCATGGTCCTTATGGGACAGGTACTGAGAAGAAAGCATTGGCTAGATCAATAGCTGCATACCAGGTACCAGGAGATGTGTTAATTTGCTCAAGTAAGGAAACTACATCTGGTATAGCAGCTGCAATCGGAGTTACTACCTGATTTAGTTTTCGACAGTCAACTGTCATTCTCCATGATCCATCTGTCTTCTGTAGTGGCCAGATAGGAGAGTTAATGGGAGATGTGGTGGGAACCACCACCCCTGCATCTTTCAAGCCCTTGATAGTGGCAATAATTTCTGCAATTCCTCCAGGAATACAGTACTGGTTTTGATTCACTATTTTTTCTTTGGTGGAGGCAACTCTAATGGCTTCCATTTAGCCTTTCCAAACATAATAACATAATCGTCCTCACTCCACAGGTCAGGGAACCAATGTGAGATTTCTGCCAATTTCTAAGTAAATCTATCCCAGTTATACATTCTGGAACTGGGAAAATGACCACAGAATGTGTCCAGGAACCTGCTGGACCTACTATGAGTCGGACAGTGTCAAAGAACCTGCTGGATGTACTGTGAGTTGGACATCAGTCAAAATTGCATTACTCACCTGTCCTCCATAAGCCCCTACTTTAACTGGAGGACCACAGTGTTTCTTGGGATCTCCTGGGATCAGAGTCAATTCAGATCCAGTATTCAATAGATCCTAGAAAGTCTGATTATTTCCTTTCCCCCAGTGTACAGTTACCCTTGGATAAGGCCATAGGTCCCTCTTGGGAAGACTGCAGAAAGGCTATCAGCAAAACTTTTAAGTGTCTTTTCAAAGTCCCTCCTTACGTGAACCTGGCCACCCTTTCATTCAAGGGGTTCTGGGTCTGCAAACTGGTTCAAGTCTAGACATTGATTCACTGGCAAAGATTTCCTTTTGCCATGATCCAATGTAGCCTTTCTTTCATTTGTTTGAGGATTTTTCTGCTTATACAGATCAAACAGATATGCAGTAGACTTCCTATGTATTTCATGCCTAGAAACACCATGACTGATTAGCCAGAACCAAAGGTCTGAACGAGTCATGCCATTATAAATTTCACTTCTCCGGTGCTGACCATCACAGTATATGTCATTATAAATATTGTTTTGTCTATGCTGTCCATTATAATAACTATGATCACCTTGTCTCTGGCGATTCAATGCTGCCACCTGGCCCTTGTTACCTTGGGGCCTAATTAAACTCACTGCATTTAATTCATCTAATTGAGCAGCAGCATCTCCAACCCTGAGGTCTGGCACAAGGAAAAGGGCAAGAACAAAACTTCAAATATGCTGTTGCCCCTCTCACCAGTTTGCATCTTATAGGATTGGTGAAGGGCCAATATAATAATAATCTTATAGGATTATCTTCTGGGCCTTCCCATTGTGGAGGATTAGGTTTTACACAATGTATCCACTCTAGAATTGCAATTTCCCTGAGCCTTAAAATCCCTTCATCAACACCAAGCAAAGGGATATCAGGAATCTCCAATTCCTTTTCAGTAGGCCATCTTTTGATAAAAGCTTCAGCCAAACATCAGCCATTCAAACAAACTTATGACACCCTTTTTAACTGTGCAAGCTTCCATATTAAGCATAGAATCTCCACTCAAAGGGCCCATGTCAAAAATCTCAGCCTGACCTTGTTTTAAGTTCCTTCTACTTTTAACCCACACCCTTAAAATCCATTCCCACACATATTCCCCAGACTTCTGCTTGAATGAATTAGCAAATTCATTAAGCTCCTTAGTAGTGTAGCATACTTCCTCATGGACTGTTTTGCCTTGAGTCTGGTTATAGGTCTAGAAGAAACTATTGGTGGGCTCTGAGAATCATCAATATTGACTTGTCTGGCATTTTCTTCAGCTAAATTCACTGCTGATTTATCAGACTCTGAAGGATTAATTTCCTCATGTGGAGAAGGCATTATTTCAAGAGGTGGGGTTGAGGGTACTACTTCTTCAGGTGGGGTACACCATTGAGAATCTGAAGATGCAGGATTCTCAGTTTCTACAGGGTCCTCCCACACATCCCCATCCCAAGTTATAGGATACCATCCTTTGCCAATTAATGTACTTACTTTAACTGCTGACACCCTCTGAGGCTGAGAATTGAATTTTTTCTGTAATTCAGCCAACCTTATAATGAGGGCTTCAGTTTGATTTTCTGCAACTTGAGCTTTATGGCTGCTGTAGAGAAGATTCTTTTTTAGGACACACTTAGCAACCTTTAGATTGGTTATTTGCATCTGGATCCATTAAATTTTGTCCTACAACTCCTTTTCCTCCATCATCTTTTTCAGAGATGCTAAGAGCAACCAGCCAGTGAAGTCATTTTCAAATTTTTTTTCCCATCTTGTAGAAAGTTTTGTACATCCAATCATCTAATTTATTAAGATGATCAATGGAATTAGCTTCTTTAAGTTTGCAATATATTTTCAACCATAGGTCTTCAATATTCTCCAAGCTCCCAGGAGAGAGCATATCTATAGAGGTTTCAGCAGTTGAAGGTGCTGGTATATTACTAAACCAACTTTAGATTCTTGAAAGATTAATCCTTATACTGCTTTCTGCTCCTGTAAAGCCACTCCCAGTACCAACTTCTGTATTAGTCAGGGTTCTCTAGAGTCACTGAATTTATGTGTAATCTCTATATAGTAAGGAAATTGGTTGATGTCTTATAGTCTGTAGTCCAACTCCCCAACAATGGTGAGCAGCAGCTGTGAATGAAAGTCCGAGGATCTAGCAGTTGCTTAGTACTACAAGTCATGCAGATGAAGAAGAGAGAAACTTCCTTCTTCCAAAGTCCTTAAGTAGGTCTCCAGCAGAAGGTGTGGCCCATATTAAAGGTGTGTCCACCACACCTGAAACTTGTGTCTTTCAGACTCAAGATCTGGATCACAGTTTCTGGATTGTAGTTCACTCCAGATATAGGCAAGTTGACAACAGGAATAGCGACTACAATAGATTAGTATATATAGATGTATGCTATGTAAAATATATACTTTACATAGATATTTTTCAAAAAAGTGCCAGAAGTCCACAGAATATGGTATATAATACTGCTTCATTATTAAAAATTATTTAAAGAGAGACATATCTGCTCCTGACAGCTACCCCATCTTGGTTCAATAAATTGAGACATCAATGGGGTGCTCTAGTTATAGGAAGATAGCTATTGAGCAACAGTTTCATCAATTCATCTACAGAAAAAGAAATATTTTTCAGGAGCAGAACACACTGTGCTGAATAGTCTACTGATAGCTCTGCCAAGTCAGAGTAAGTCCTTTATAATTTTGCTTTACAAAGGTCTGTCAAAGAATCCTGGGCCAGAAGGCTGATGACTGATGCTGCAACTGTTATGCCCAGTTTAGGACAACTCCAAGAGACCACCAGGGACCACAAAGCTGACATAAGCACATGAGTCTTTTTATTTGAGTTTGAACCTGGGATGCACCCCTTCCTGCTCAGCAATTTAGGAATGCAGCACTCAAGTTTAGGTGCTTAGGGTTTATATATGGGAGATGCACAATCTGGGGCTTTTGAGCCTTGTCATTACATGATTGGGTATGGGGTAAAAGAATGCTATCCTTCAAACTGATAACACTAGTTCATACAGTAAGGAGGGACCATAAATCTGGAAACAGACCTTTTTGACCTGTGAAGGAATAACTCATCATGTTATCAGTAACCAGGGCATTCTTTCTTATTGTGGTATTCTGGCCACAGCTGTTATGTCTCTTTTTGCTTGCTGGGAATGCTTTGTTGTCCCTTTTCCATAGCTTAAGGGTGGAGGTCTTATCACCTCAAAGATATTAATTTTCTGCCCTCTACAAGGACAGGACACTGCTACACTAGAGGAACTGTTGGTTGCTCTGGGGTGTGGGGAGGTGCTGTAGCTAAACTCAGTACCATGGCTGTGCCAAGGGGAATTCTGGTTGCTTTCTGCCTCCACACAACGTTTTGAGGAATGAGGAACTGTCCAGGTAGTTAGCTATCTGTACAAATTGGTTAAGTTTTGGAAGCCATATATTCTTCTTATATTTTCAGGTAACATTTAAGTCATTCTTGGATTCTGATGGAGTTGAAGACTAGTTACACTCTCATGGTCCACTCAAGTTTTTGGCATTGAGAGGGACAATATAGATTTGAAAGGATGGTTTTCAGATGGTAATACAAGCTAAAAACAGAAGATAATTCAGGTATGGAATTGCAAGTTCTTTAAGTGGGGTTAAATGATAGAGTGCTTTATACAAATTGAAAAATATGATGGACTGACTTTTAAGTGTATCTTATACTTTATAATTTTCATAATTGTATTGGTTGTATTAAATTTATGTCTGAGAACAAAGAGCCTTTTAATGGGACAAAAGGGGGAAATGTGGGTTACCTTGAAGCTGTGTGTTTTCTGATGTTAATTCTGCTTCCTCAAGATGAGCTGTATCTACAGTAAGTGGGTCAGGTACTCAGGTGATTTCATTTGAAATTTCTCCTGATTTTAACTGGACAATGAAAGGCTAGAGTCTGTGATTGGGCAGTGGAAGGGAAAGTTGGTGCTAGAGGTTGTAGAAAATAGAGGAAGACGGACTGAGGAAAAGGAAGGGAAAGAAAGATATAGAAGAACTACATGGTCTTGAGAATCCTTAAATAACCAGGGATCTGATAGTTGGGGAATAGATTAATGTAGTGGTGGATCTGCCCAATGAAGGCATACAGCTTATAAATATTGGAGCTGAGTTGTGTGGTATTTTGCATGTGCTTATTAGAGTTGGAGATTTACTTCAACAACACTATTGAACTGGACTGATGGTATCATGAAAAACAGAGATTTGGAATCCCCACATGAAATGACTTCTAAATATGTCCACATCCCTTTGTCCTAACCATCTTTTCTCCTCTACTTTTACATAGTGACCTAGAAGGGTGTTCAATTTATTTGAAAACCCTTATTAAAAGAAGGTTTTAAAAAAGCTAAGCATCTGAGATTTCAGGGCTGAACTCCTGGTCTTTTATTACCTAATGGGAGATTCTTCCCTTGGGAAGATGATTTCTCCCAATCTCAACATTCCTTGATTGTCTATAGTTCTCTGCATATGGCTCAGGCCTCATGAGATTCACCTCTTCCATGGTTTCATGACTATTAATATCACCTTTTTTCTATTTTACTTATGAAGTGACACTAATGAGACTTTGTGAGTATTGTCTCTCTAACAAAATTAGGAGAGGCAGTCTCACAACAAACTCTGGGTTCCTATGGCTCTTGAAACATTTTCAGCCTCTGCCTGAACTTGAGGTACAGTTGTGTTGTAGATGAATCAGATAGGGCTGGGCACAGCATAATCATGGAAATGGTAAAAGCCTGGACTATAGCACTTCAAGACTTTCAGATAGTCATCCTTGTCCTAGGTACCTTTATATAACTTATTTGTTGGTGACAAGGTTTTGATGTGGAAGAAGGTATAGAGCCAAAATGCATTGAACCAAAAAATAAAAAAAATATTACACACTGTTGCCTTGGTCTGTACTCTCCAGGATGAACAGTGATGCATGTGTGAAAAAAAATGTTGCATGTGAGGGATGCACAATAGCTGCTTTCTACACCTGCAAAGTACTATGGGGAGCAGAATAATCCTCAATTAATGGAAGTTCTAAGAGTATTTTGTGTCAGATGTGTATTTGAACATGGACATGGCCTTTCAAGAATTCCAAGACAAATTGACCATGGTAATTTGGTAATGTCATTACATATATGGAGAAGGTTCATGGGGAATGGGAAAGTTCCCTTGGGAGTCTAAGTATGATTGTTTATGAACTATTAATTTTGTTTTTCAAAAGTTACATATGGGAGCTTCCTCTTTCCTTATATTAACAGCCTCAGACTGCTCACCTATAGAAAACTGCTGTGGAGAATAACTACCACCCTGCTCTGTTCACTAGTCTATGAATATGTTGAATTCCTGACTTTTCTGGAAGCAATATCAAAGAAATCCACCTAATCAACAATGCATTCATGTGTGTCTGTGAGTCATTCCTTATTTCATTCTTTTACCAATCTTAGCCATTGTTCTAGGAACCAAGCTGCATGAAATATGATAAAGTGCCAAATAATTTAACGTTGCTTTTTTCTTATTTACTTTACATCCCACTGACTGAACCTTCCCAGACATCCCACCACAATTCTTCCCCCATCCAACACCCCCATTTCCCATCCCGTTCTCATCTGAGAGGGTGTGATATACCCAGGGTATCACCTTGCCATGCAACTTCAAGTCTCCGTGAGGCTAGGCTCTTCCTCTCCCAATGAAGGTATCCCAGGCAGCTCAGCTATATGAATGCATCCCTGGTACAGGCAACACCTTTTTGGGATATCCCTTGCTCCACTTATTTGGGACCTATATGAAGACCAAGATGCACATCTGCTATATATGTACAGGGAGTCCAATGTCTAGCTAGGCTATGTTCTTTGGTTGGTGGTTAAGATTCTGATAGCCATAGAGTCCTGGTTAATTTATTCTATTGGTCTTCCTGTGGAATTCCTACCCCTTTGAGGCTTCCTCACCTTCCTTGTATTCTTTCATAAGACTCCACAAGTTCCCTCCACAATTTGGCTGTGGGTGTCTGAATCTGTCTGAGTCAGATTATAGGTGGAGCCTCCCAGGGGACAACATGTACCAACGGCTCAGTCTCTAAGATCCTTAATTGATAAATGGGACCTCATGAAATTGCAAACCTACTCTAAGGCATAGCAGAATTTTTAATGAAGCAAAATTAAATCTCTTCATTTCTTTCTGGTATTTTGGTCACAGTATAGGAAAGTAACTATTACAGATTTCATATACCAATATTATTAAGATGTGTTGTGGGGCACTGATCTATGACAGGCAGTCTGGCACCCAGTGGAGCACAGGCTTAAAATTCTGGGAGACCCAGCAGAATCTGCAAAGGACTGGAAATGTTATGCTAACGCTCCCGTGAGGCTTTTGGCTTTGGTCATTGTCATGTAACACCCCTCCTCAGGTAGAGGCATGGCCACACAGCCCCAAGCTATCCACATGTTAATGAGACACCTAGAGGCTTAGCCATGCCCCTTCCCAGTTACTATATCTGCCTTGCCTCTCACAGAGGGATGGGGGTACAATTCCATCCACACCATTCTCCACAACATGAAAATAAATTTCTTAGAAGTATGGACTGTCTCTTCATCTGAACCCACTGTGGGAAGCAAGGGATCCAGCCCTCTATTAAGGAGCCACGTCTAATAGACGTGCTGAGGGCTTCCCAGCGCTCCCAGACGGTACCCATTCAGCCAAGCCTAAGCATCTAGCCTGGTGCCCCAAGTCACTGAGACCCGGTCCCTGCGGGAACCCTAGCTGTGCTCTGGCTAGCCCGTCTGCGGCACCCTACGGCAACTGTGGTGCCCTGGGCTAGAGAATGCAAGGAGATGGCTGCCACTCATTCCCCAGGAATGGCCCCCCTCCCCCATCCATGGGCAGGGCCCAAAATGGCTTCTCACAAATCCCACCTGCCCTTCAGACTGTGTGGGAAGTTGCTCAGCTACTTCCCATGTGTGCTGGGAGCTGCCTGGCCCAGAACAAAGAAGCCACTTGGCCCAGAACAAAGAGCAGTGCTCTGAAAAGAACAGTTGGATGCTATCTTAGGCAAATACCTAGATACTTCCTCATTCTTAGGTTTCACATTAACTCTAAGTCAATGACCTCAAGGAAATCGAAACCTGTATTGTAGGCTCTCCATCCGCTGACACCTGTGCTGCCATGGCTACGGGGAGTTTCGGTTGCAGTTTTTTTGCTTATAAGCCCATGCTGTTGTCTGCAATAAACGGAGCTTGATCAGAGAATCCTGTCTTGTTCTCCTTCTTTGCGTCTCTTGTCCCCCATACCTTTTCTCCAGGTTTGAGGCCCCTTGTTGACTGCCCTGCGGGTCGGGGCACATGTGTCTCCTGTCCCACCCAGAGCTGCAGCTCTGGGGACAGACACATGGGGCTACTTTCCACCGTGCCAGGTTTGTTCCCACAGTGTGTAACACAGGAATCTTAAGATTAGACATCTTAAGACATATTTAAGAAACATACTTGAGAAAAGCAGAAGTGTGCCATACATTGAAATCCATCAAGATACTTCAAATGATTGGTAAATAATATAGAAACAAATGGTACATTAAAATAAACCATAGAAGTAGGAATGCGAGGATTTTGATAGATTACCCATTTAGAGGTGAGCATTTACAGCCTATTACTCTGAGCACTGATTGGTGCATATCTATGTTGATAACTGCCCACCACAAAATGATTCTCTCACCAAAGATGTGAGTACCATATTTTTATGGGGTGGTATGCTTAGGAATGAGCTTCATTTAAAGGGCTGGGCACTTAGAGTCTAAATATTTTCCAATGAGTATATGGACAACCCAATTGGACTTGGTATTGTTTTCTTTTCTTTTTTTGTGGGGAGGTGGTAATCTATGTTCACTTCATTTTAGGGGAGGGATCACAATGGTAAGGAGATTGAACTTGCAAGACTAAAAGGTATATTATGCGAACCTCAAAAGGTATCAATAAAAATATTATGTTGAACAAATATTTAACCATCACAGACTCACAAAATCACACACAAACACACACACACACACACACACACACACACACCGTGAAAGTAGAAGTAAAATTATCTCCTTAAGCAAAGGCGACTAATGGAAGCAGAGGGGGACAAAAAATAGAGAGGGCAGAAAGCTATATGAGAATATATTCAATATTTAATAGCATTCATATGAAATATAATAAAATACAAAATTAAAGCTAATATTGAAAAAGGCATATATGTCTATATGAAGTTACCATGAAAGAGTCCTTCTGACTGTAATATTTTACCTGTTGTCTTAGTGTTTCTATTCATGCACAAACATCATGACCAAGAAGCAAGTTGGGGAGGAAAGGGTTTATTCAGCTTACACTTCCATGATGCTGTTCATCACCAAAGAATGTTAGGACAGGAACTCAAGAAGGTTAGGAAACAGGAGCTGATGCAGAGGCCACGGATGTAACTTACTGGCTTGCTTCTCCTGGTTTTCTCAGCCTGCTTTCTTATAGAACCCAAGACTACCAGCCCACAGATGGTACCACCCACAAGGGGCCCTCCCCACATGATCAATAATTGAGAAAATGCCTTACACCTGGATCTCATAGAGCCATTTTCTCAACTGAAGCTCCTTTCTCTGTGATAATCCCAGCTTGTGTCAAATTGACACACAAAGTTAGCCAGTACACCCATATTGTATTTATTTAATGACACATATTTTTAACCACTTTCAAACATTTTAATTCTCTACTTTTTAAGTTTACAGCAAGAAAGAGTTGAAAAAGAGACTGGTTTAGAAACATATATAAATAAGACAAAACTACATACTTAATAAACCAAGAGCGGAAGGCACATGCTGCAAAACATGAAAACTTGGTTTGATCACCAAAACCCACATGGTGGAAGAATAGAACCAAGTTCTGCCAGTTGTCTTATGACCTTGACAAATGTACCACATGATTTTACTGTATGTTCTGACAACACATATTGGAGAAAGAGACCTTCATTATGGGAAAACTTTTCTTAGCTATTTATTTATTTATTTCTCTATTCAATCAGAGATGATGCGCCTAACCCTTAAGAAACTAGAGGTCCCAAGGGAGTTTAGAGGTCAGGTGTGAAAACCTTTTACGAGAGTGTTAGGGATCCTAACTCAGCTCCTTCTGATTATATCGCAAACCTTCATCCATTGATAGTACCCTCGGTTCTACAACTGCATTTTCAAGGCATCCATAAAACAACTTCTAGAACATGTTTGGAACAACAGGGCTTCCGAAGACATATTGCAGTTGTAAGTGCACCCTTGGCCCTCAGTCTATGTTCTCTAAAATACAAGCCTAATCTGATGGCCTTGGGACTTCCTCATCTACTGACACTATGAGAACAAAAAGTCACTTCCACAAGTCTAGCCTGTATCTCTGTGATGCTCACTACTCAGCTAAAAGGTATTTTGGGGTTATTGATGGGAACAAGTGTTTCCAAGGGGAGTTTTTTCTTCCTCAGCACATACCCTGTGACATGATATTGTCATCCTTTAGGAGGATGTGCTCTGAGGTCTTTAATCCACCTAAAGTTGAGTTTTCTACCAGGTGATAAATATGTACCTATTTGCATTGTTTTACATGCAGACATCCAGTTAGATAAGCACCAGTTAGTGAAGATGCTCTCCATTTTTCACTGCATCATTTTGTCTTCTTTGACAAATACCAAGAGTCTGGAGGTATGTTGTTTTATTTCTAGGTCTTTGCTTCAAATCCATTGATTCATCTGACTGTTTTTGTATCAATATCACACAGTTGTTTTTTTATTACTATTGCACTATAGTACAGTTTGAAGTCAGAATTTTGGATTTTAATAATTGCTTCTATGCCCCTGAGGATAGTAGGTTTATATAAATTGTTATTCTGTAATTGATTAAATGTTTCTGCATGATATTTATTGAAAACATAATCGATCTCTCATAGACATTCCAATTTTGTGGTCTACAAATTTTAATGCATGCCTTTATGATTCTCTAGGGTTCCTAGGGATTTCTTGTGATGCTCTCCTCTTCAGTCTTGACATTTCTAATTTGGATATCCTTCCTCAGCATTTTAGTTAGACTGGATAAGCACTTGTCTATGTTGTGGGCTTTTAAAATTGAAATGACTCTTGATTCTTTGATGCTTTATGTTGTTTTCTCTGTTTCTATCTCATTTATATCCGCCCTCATTTTGATCATCTCACACCATTTACTCTTCTTTCATTTTCCTACTTGTTTTTCTTCTAGAGCTTTGGGCTGTGTTGTTAAGTTCCTAGTATGATATATATCCAATTACTATTGTAGGCACTTAGTGTTATTAACTTTCCTCTTAACCACAGCATTCATTTTGTCTTATAATTTGGGGCATGCTTTATATCACTATGATTGAATTATAAGAAGTCTTTAATTTCTTTATTTTTGTCTCATTCCAATATTCTATTCATTGTTCAATTTACTTGAGTTTGAAAGGTTTTTTTTGTAATTTTTGTTGTTGTTGCTATTCAGTACTTATATATGACATTCTGATAACACAAATGGATTTTCTTTTTCCTGTGTGTGCTGAGAATGGGTATGTGAAGGAGTACATGGTCAATTTGGGAGAGTGTTCCATGAAGTAACAAGAAGAATGATTCTCTATAATGTTCTGTAGATTTTTCTTAGGGCTATTTGTTTTAAAATTCCTTTTAGCTGCAGTATTTTCTGTTCAGTTTTTGTCTGGATAAATTTTTTTTGTTGGTGTGAAAAGTGTATTAAAGCCCCCCACTATTAGTGTTTGAGTGTTAATATGTGATTTAAATTTTGGATATATTTCCTTTAGTAAAGTGTGTATCTCTGGATTTGTGGCTTATATAAATGGAATTGAAACAATTTGATGAATATGTAGTGTTTTCCTCATCTCTTTTGATTTGTTTTCATTTGAACTCTATTTCCTTATGAGTAGAATGGATATACCAGCTTTCTCCTTAGGTTCATTTGTGTCAGTGCTGACTTCTCATAAAAGAGTAGTACTTAATTTTTACTGCAGTTTTTCAAATTGAAAAATTAATTCATGTATATGAATGACAGTTTAGGTATCAAAAATTAAAATCATAGTTCAGATGTAAAGTAAAACCAAACTCACTGTGAAAATGTTTAAGTAAATAGTGAATAAATAAGTTACCAAGCATGTAGGTGTTGTGGGAAATCTGTGAAACTCTGCTGAGTAACTACAAGCTCAGGGACCCTTTGTGGTAAGAATATACAGCACTTGATATAAGAGTATTCTATGGTTTATCCACTCATCTCATGAAATTATCTGAAGGCAAACTTAATTTAGCCTAGCATGTAGATAATTTCCTG
This sequence comes from Rhynchomys soricoides, assembly GCA_019843965.1. NCBI lineage: Eukaryota > Metazoa > Chordata > Mammalia > Rodentia > Muridae > Rhynchomys > Rhynchomys soricoides. Next base: position 185,268 of record JADRCH010006381.1, read on the forward strand.
TCAATTTTTTTTTATTTTAGCATTATTTATAATATTCAAGGTATGGCATAAATCTTGATGTTTTTTAACAAATGAATAAATAAAAAAATGCTATCATCTAAAATTTACTTATATTTTACTTTCTTATATATGAAAATTTATTATAGCTATTTAAAATGCAACTTTGCATTTTAAAATTTCTTCTCAATGAATTTCCACACTTACATATAAATACTTTAAGTAAAACATGCACATCAATTTTGCATAAATTTAAGTAAATAGGCCCTATATAATGCATACATGATTGAAAAGAGGATGAAATTAAACAAATATGATTACTGAGTCCACAATTCTCTCAGTCATATTAGAATTTAGATGGCATATATACAGGGTAAATATACACATAATAGAGTTGTTTCCAGCCTGACAAGATTTAGATGAAGTAATTAGTTGGAATTGAGGATAGAGAAATATGTCTTCATTTTAAAGAGACTGACTCAGGAAATCATACTTTTCAGTGTCTGTCCTCTTTCTGTCTCTCTGTCTCTCCCTCTCCTTCTCCCTCTCACTCCTCCTATCTCTCTCTCTTCTCTCTCTCTCTCTCTCTCTTTCTCTCTTTGTGTGTGTATGAACAAAACTGCACAAAGAAAGGTGAGTTATATTTGAGAATTGAAAGGGGATGAAGGAATTGGGGATGGGTGTATGATGTGAAGCCAGTAGTTAGAAAATTGTAGCAGAAAATATATCTGTTTTGTAAATTTGACATGCACATACAACATTATAAATGAGAAGGAGGTTGATCAATTTGAGAAACAAATCAGTAGTAATATGAGCACCAGATATGTGTAACAGGGAAAATACCAGAAAAGTATATGGTACACATGTATGAGTATACCATATTGAAATTCTCTGTTTTGTATACTAATTTTAAAAATAAATAATAATTAATAACTAACTGTATTCTAATGACAGACTTCTCCATTTATATTCATGTATATACATGTCTCATCACTCTAGGACAGCTTATTACAGAAACAGGTAGAAGCCATACACATGATAAAATTTAAATTTCAAGTACACAACAATATCCAGTGAAGAACACTGACTGTGTTTGCCGTATCTCAAACACTAAGTGGGACATATCAACACCCACATGCAATAATTGACTACAAATGTTCTGGTTTCTCTGCTGTCCATATCCACTGAAAAAGGCTCCTAAGTGCACAATCGTCAGTAATCCCATCCATTTTCAGTGCTAGTTCTAGAATGCAACAAAGAATAAATGACAAGGTAAACAATATAAGAAGAGATTACACATTAAGCACAGTCCCCACAGTCACTATTTTTTTCTACAATACTAAGAAGATATTTCAAAGACAGGACTTCTTCACAGCCAGTATTGCAATAAAAAATAAGCAAAAACAATATAGGGGGAAATGTAGGGTAAAATCCATGGGTCAGCACAAGAAATTAAATTTAAAAATCTGAGGACCATGGAGGGAGATCATAATTTGAAATTCAATTATTAAGTTTACTTTCTTATTAGTAATGATTGAGTGGAGAAACAAGTGATCTTTTTGTTGTATTTGGGATGAAGGTCACAAGCATGGCCATTTCTGTGGTTCATGTTGAAGTTTTAAAATTCAATTTTAATCATGTAAATTAACCACATCTGTGATGAGATGGATAATTTTGGGTACAAATGGATCAAGTATATTTCAGGATTTTGTCTGTTTATTGATTGTCAAGACAATGGAAGCACAGAACTTATTTACATATTCTATACCTGCCACTGATATATCATATTCCCCAATGTATACGGTCTATGGATCTCAGTGGCTATAAACATAAGCCTGCCTCTCCCTGACATGTAATTGGGAATACAATTTCCTGTGTGTCCCTAGTAGCTCTGACAATACAATTTGTGCATTTCTTACTGTGGATAATCTGACACTATTCACTGACATACCACTTGCGAACACTTCCTAAATATACCAGCAGTCCCGTTCAGTAGTGGCAGAATAGCAAACACATTTCAGCAGGGGTAGCACAACCTAGCAGAGACAGCCAGGCCTCCAACAAATCGGAATGAGTAAGCAGGAGTAACCAGACCCACTATGGATGCCAGGAGAAGTTCTTAGCTGTATCTCTCTCCGCTGAAGATGTGAGACCAATGAAGTGTTGCAAAATGAGCTAAGCAAGCCCCTCTTGTCATTGTCTGTTAAATCCAATTTATACTAACTCCAAACATCATGTATTGACCACATGTGTTGCCTCATCACATGAGCCTGTCTTAGCAAAACTCCATGCGAGTCTGAATCAGCTGACCTCACTGTGCCTATTGGCTAGATTCCACAGAAGCAGCAAGAAGCCACCAGAACACCACCAGAAGGTTTTTTTTGGTGCGAATCTATGACATCATGGCAAATGGAGCTCAGCTACACAAAGTAACGTGAATCAATACACTCCTGTCCTTAGTCCAGAATATGTCATCATGCATCCTCTCACGTGCTTGCTTTAGCAGAACACCCTTTCACCTGTGTCTGCTTCATTAAAGAGTTCCTTCATGTCTGTGCTTTAGTAAAACATGCTTTCACCTGTGTCTGCTTCAGGAAAACAATCCCCTACGTGTTTGCCCCAGAAAAACACCATCCAACACAACTGACTTTCCAAAGAACCCATAGGCTTCCACTTCACTAGAGTCAGACAAAACCATTCATCCAGCTGAAAAACAAGAACCTAACTGCCTATTTTCCTGGGCTAGATCCTTGCCTTTCATCTTGCTTCCAGGAGCTAGATTTAGATTACTGATCAAAGTTCTACACGGTACAAAAAGATTCTTTTAGGGAACCTTCTCTTTCTGTCCTCTTCTTCCCACTCTCCACTGTTGCATTTTTAAATTTATTTATGTCATATTTATTTATTATTCTTAATTATGTGTGTATGTGTGCATCTGTGCACATGTGGTTAGGCACATGTGAGTGTACGTTCTCACAGAGGCCAGAAAAGGGCATCAAATCCTCCAGAGCTGGAGTTACTCTTGTAAGCTACCCAGTGTGAGTGCTGGGACTCAGGAACTCTGGAAGAGCAGGGAGTGCTCTTAACTGATGAATCACCTCTCTAACCTGTGCCCCATGTCCCCTTTTACAGAACTGGAACTGGAACCCAGGGCTCAGAAGTGTTGGGCACTTTATCTGTCACTGAGATATACTTCCAGCCCTGTACAGAAATTCTTTTAATAGACCTAATGGTTGCATAGAAAAAATTATTACCTTAAAATTTATTTTTTTGTTATGAACACACCCAAGACAAAGTGTGTTTGCAGAGAACAAAGATCACTTACTTTGCAATATGCAAACCTAATTATAAAGTAGCATTTCTCAACCCTTTACATCTCCCAGAGGTGTCCAGTTGAGCTGTTCATAAAAACCACCTTAGGAAGCTTAGTGAAAAACACAGACTCCTAGGCCCCAAGCAGGGCCTTCTGGACTCAGAATCTGCAAGAATGGGGCTCAGAAACACATATCCTAGAACTGTCCCTGGATGACCCAAATGCAGTAACATGATACTGGTTCAATGCCAATAGTTCTATGAACATAGAAAACACTATGGAAATCAGGAACTGTTCCAGAGTAGCTGCTCCAGGAAAGGGCTTCTGCCCCTACTGGCCCAGCCATACTGGCAAGTATAATGCAATGGGGGTGGGGGAGGGGAGGTTGAGAGGGAGGAAATACTATCCACTGTCAAAGGGCCAGTTTTGTTTTCTCTCCTATTTGGCAAAGTTAAAACATCATTTACACATCCCATTTCTCTTAGAAACTGCCCAAAGAACTCACTGCAGTTAGAGCACCTGCTCCTAAATCACCTGCCCTCAATTGCAAAGGGACAGTGTCCCTTCTTCTGCTTTGCCCCAGCTCTCCCCTGAGCACACAGACATGGCTCTTCCAAAGCCACAGAGACTTGTTGAGGTTAGGTGAGTACCACTGAGTTTTATTTTAGATTTCTTCTATACTCCCTCTTGTCTCAAAATAAAAATTGATCTCTAAGAAGCTTAATTTGTTCTGAATTACTCTAATCTCCTGTGACTTTTTGTCACTCCTCATTTCACAGGAAGCAAGTTACACACCTATTATACTGTTATCTCCTCCCAGAAAAAAAACATTCTAATGGGAATGTGCTGTTCTGCCTTGCCTAAACCCACAGCAGCCTGCCCTTAGTGCCCCTAACAGGAACTTTATAGGAACTGGAGAGATAGAAGCTCAAACCCATTCTTGCTGCTAAGACACATGGGCTGGTCATGTATTTCATCCAGTTGGTGGGAGGCCCATGGAGAGATGATGGTTTTGAAAACAACATAGGTATACATTCTAAAGCCCATAATGTGTGTTGAATTTTAATTAGGGTAACTAAACAAAGCCAAGGTTACTGGTTACATTTCAATTTTAAATTAAGTGTGCCTAAAATGACTAAGCAGGTAAGGGCACTTGCTGTTAAGCCCAAGTGAGTTCTATCCCTGGAAGCAACATGAAAACAAAGAGAACTGACCAGTGCGAGTGGTCCTCTGACCTCCATACATGCTGCAGCTAAGCACAGTGATAGTTGATCTTGTCAAGGTGACAGCATTGAGTCACCTAGGAGATACACCTCTGGGCATGTCATGAGGATGTGTCCATGGAGGTTAAACTGAGGAATGGATGCCTACCATACTGACCAACAGAATGAGTGAATGTCTGAGGCTAATAAAAAAAGGAAAAAGTAAGAAGCCATTAGGACACCAGCTTTTTCCCTTCTGTGCTTCATCATAAGATGGAATGTTTGTTTTGCATTTTAAGATTGGATCATGCAAAATTTATTACAAACTTATAACAAACTATCCCATGAGTGTTGGAAATTGATATTTTACTGGGCTTTTGGGGCTGGGATTCATTAGACACGTGGGAAGGGACCTTGGAGAAGAAGAACAGACAAGTGAACTAGTGGAGTCTTGGTTGCCATTGATTTGGAAGCCAGAATTCTTATGAGGGATGTTATATTCTTAGCAGCCTCCTAGAGGAGCCACTTAAAATCTAGATAATTTTATAGTCATGGAGACTTTGTTTCTGAAAGGACATGTGAGGGTCATATTGATGAGTTTGTTTTGCTGTTCTGCTTCTGCCAGAGAAGACAAACCTGAGCTAAACTGGGTCTGCACTAGCAGATAGAAAGAAAGGGAGGCACTGGGTCCTTGCCACCAGCAAGGTAGAGGAAATAAGCTGTTCTTCTGCTTTTAATCACCCAGGAGATACACCTGTGGATGTGTCTTCAGTGGTGCTTCTGGAGAGGATTAACTGAGGAAGAAAAAGGGAAAAGGAAATCTGCTGAGTACTGGAACTCACTTCTCTGCTTCCTGGTTGGTACTACACACCAAGATATTCTCACTGTTCCTTCTCCACCATGTTGCACTATATTACTCTGAATTATGAGCCAAAGTATACCTTCCCTCCACTTAAGAAGAAATTATTACAATTTATTAATTGTGTGCATCTGTATATGTGTACAAATGTGCATGCCACAAGGCACTTGTGAAGGTCAGAGAACAACCTGTAGCAGTCAGTTCTCTCCTTCAACTCTGTGAGTCCCAGATATTGAACTTGGACTTTAGGTTTGGTGGCAATCTCCTTTCCCCAAGTCGCCATCTTACCATCTCACCTCCTCCTTTAAGTTGCTGTCTTGTCATGTATGTGGTCACAGAGACAAGCAAAGAAACTAGTGCAGCCCTGTTGTGAGTGGAGCCTAAGCGTAGTTCAAAAGTGTCAGCATCAAGAATGTCTTAGTCAGGGTTTCTATTCCTGCACAAACATCATGACCACGAAGCAAGGTGGGGAGGAAAGGGTTTATTCAGCTTACACTTCCGTGTTGATATTCATCACTAAAGGAAGTCAGGACTGGAACTCAAGCAGGTCAGGAGCTGATGCAGAGGCCATGGCAAGATGTTTCTTAATGGCTTGCTTCTTCTCCTGGCTTGCTCAGCTGGTTTTCCTATAGAGCCCAAGACTACCATTCCACAGATCGTACCACCCACAAGGGGCCCTCTCCCCTTGATCACTAATTGAGAAAATGCCCTACAGCTGGATCTCATGGAGACATTTTCTCAACTGAAACTCCTTTCTCTGTGATAACTCCAGCTTGTGTGAAGTTGACACAAAACCAGCTAGTACACAGAAGGAATGCTAGAACAAAGGCTTTTTGGAGAAAAATATTCTAAACTAAGAACTATAAAGTTCCTACCAATGAAGCACATACATGTAGCACCCTTTGATAAAAGGCCATCAAGATGCAAAGAAATAAGTAACCATGATGTAAAGCTAGCCGCCATACCAACCAATAAAGTTAGGCTGCCAATAACTCAGAAGTTATAATTATTATACAGATAGCATAAACTATAAACCACCCAGTGATGTGTGCCTATGAATCTAGCACTCAGGAGGTAGAGTCAAATAATTAGAAGCTCAAGGTTGTCCTTGGTTACATAGTTCAAGACCAGCCTGAGATGAGACCCAGCCAAAGTAAAATTAATACCCAATACATTTATTAACTGTATTAGCTATTTAAAAAACATTGTGATTGAAATACAAACATAAATAAGCAAAAAAAGAAAAAAAAAGAAAAAAAATTAATCAGAGTAACCAAGGATATCTGACAGTCCATAGAACTTTTAAGAAATAAATTACTATTCAACAAAGAAATAAAGCAGGAAGATTAACAAACAGATTGACACAATTAAAAATCCATTAATGAATCAAAAAGTGGACATGAAAAATATACACTGACTATCACTACAGTTAGATCAAAAGATAAAATGTCTACATTAAAAATTCTTAATCATTTGTCTTCAAAACTCCAGAGAAACAAGCTGTGAAAATTTCCAAACTGTTAAAAGACATGAAACAATAAATTATGAATGCACATTTAAAGTAATAGAAATACTATATCTAGATGTGGCTCAGTGGTTAAGAGCACTTATCTACACTTCCAGAGGACCACAGTTCAATTTCCAGCAACTCCAAGTTGGCTCACAACCATCTGTAATGGGGTCTGATGCCCTCTTTGGCTGTATCTGAAGACAATGACAGTGTACTCACATCCATTAAATGAATAAATAAATCTTTTAAAAATGAAAAAGAAAAGTGTGTGCTTTTCACAGGGTTGTAGAAATGGCTCAGCAATTAAGAGAATCTAGATTCCATTTTCTGCAACCATAATGGCTGGGTACAACTGTCTGTAACTCCTGTTCCAAGAAATCCAATACCCTCTTCTGGCCTCCATAGGTACCAGGCATGTACGTGGTGTACATACTTACATACAAACATGCAAAAGTCATACATACATGTAGGCAAAATGCTTAAACATATAAAATAGCAATAAATCTTTTTAAAGAGGTATTTGTTAGGAATCAAAATTTAAGTTAACAACAACAGCAACAACAATAACAACAACAAAAACCCCAGGAAATATAACCATGCTACCAGAAGGAATAAGGATCCAATAAAGCAAAGTTAATTTTTATTTTATCTAAATATGGAAAGGGCAGAATATGTGAGTGTATTTACTGGGTATATGTTTAGACTGAGGTTTTCTAAAATTCTTGTTGATTTCTCTAAATATTTTTCTTAAAAATGAAAATGTATGGTTGATAATATTATTTTTAAAAATAGTATTGCCCCCACAGAGGTATAAATACTAGTCCTCTTTGCTCTAAAAATCATCCTTGTCTGTTTTGGTTGGATTCTCTGTTGATAAACACCATGACCAAAAACAGTTGGAGAAGTAAGGATTAATTGCATCTTACAGTTTGTTGTCCATTATCAATGGAAGCCCAAAGCAGGACCTCAAGGCAAGAGCTCTGGAATGAGAATTAAAAAGTGGAGAGGAAGGCAGTACTGTTGGGGGTGGGGTTTAGGGTAGGAAGATTATCCCACAGGGATTAGCATGTACTGAAGTCCTGATGCAGGAGGAAGCCAGCTACACAGGGAGCAGGCTGCCCAAGGATCTTATAAATGACCATGCTGACCATGCTGCCTCTATCCACCACAGGTGATGCACATCACACTACAGAGCATTCCCTCCTGTCCTATCTATATCCCTTCATTTCAACAAAACACCTACTCTACCGAAAGCACCCACACTTCTCATTTACAAACATCCCCTTCCTGCTTTTCTGCCCCTGCCACAAGTACACATGTGTTCCAGGAAAACGTCCATACACCAGAATCAGTCCCTGTCCAATAACTGGCAGAGATGAACTCCAAGCAGACATCCAAGTTGGCTTCAAGGTATGAGCCAGCACTGAGGTCCACAGAAAAGACATTCCTGGTTGTCTGCAACATCTCAGGCCCAACATGAAACACTGAGGAAGCAGCAGGCAGCACAGCAAAACAGCTCTGACCTGCCCATGGTTTGTGTTCAAGAAGGAACATAAATAAGAAGCCACATTTCATAGCAATGTCCAGGAGACTGGACAGCATGCTAGATCAGAGGATGTAGTGCAGTGTGGTGCTGTAAGAGCTCTGAGTTGGGATGCTTCCATGGAGTCTGTGGAACTTCAAGCTGACCATGGTGAGGGACTGGCTTTTAACATATTTCAGGCCAGGACCCTGTAGACAGAAAGTCTACAGAAAGCAGGCAAAAGTGCTCTGAAGCAGAAGATTGCTACACCTGACCAGGATGTGCGGGCCAGAGCATCTTGTGACAGAAGGGTGAGAGAAAATGGTTGGAGAGATGATGGACGTGTTCGTGATCTACATGATCTACATTTACGAAGAGAGTGATCTCCAGCACAAAGGTCATCACCACTGGTAACAGTATTTACTATGGAAGAGGCCACACAACCCAGCTGTAGGGGAATCAGAAAATCCCAGGAGCGTTCACACTGGAGCCCAGGAAAAAAGCAAGGTGCGCAGGTGAGTGTTTAGGGACTGTATTATTATTATTTTTTAATGTGGAGTTATTGGCCTTTTTGGGTGGTATTCAGATGTTTGGTCCTGCCTTGGGACAGCTTGGGACAAGGACTGCTGATGTAGCTTGTGATTTGTGGTGTGAGGAGTTCCCCAAATCTGTTAGGAACCTAGATACAGAGCAAGCCCGGAATTCAAGGCTTTGATGTTTGATGCAGAAGAGAGTCAAGGGACTAGCCACTAGATGGCAGACTTTTGTGTTTAAAAAATAGAATAATAATAATAATAATAATAATAATAATAATAATAATAATAATAATAAAGGAAGCAAGGGCTAGTGGACAGGAAGACAGCAGGAGGCCCTGAACCTACCACTATATGAGTAGGCATTAGGTAGCTGCTGAGGGGCAGAGATGAGTTGTAGCTCAGGGCTCAGCCTGAGGGATCAGGTTTGGGTTAGGAATGTGGCTTTATTCCCAAGCACAGGCATCTGAGATCCTTAGGCTAGAATGGCTGGTCCATTCTGAGGAAGTCTGAGACCCAAGAACCAAAGCTTAATGTTTACTCAAGAGCAGATATCCCAGAACCAGGATGCAAACTATGTGCTTTCCTGGATGATGCCTTCTCATTCCCTGCCAATTCCCGTGGCCAAGTGAATTCACCTCCTTACAGGGAAACTAAAGCCAGAGAACCAGACACTGT